>JBBMJY010000006.1:14478516-14517863 GCA_037833715.1 Toxotes lorentzi
CCCCCCCCCCCCCCCCCCCCCCCCCCCCCCCCCCCCCCCCCCCCCCCCCCCCCCCCCCCCCCCCCCCCCTCCACACCAAAATGCCACTATTAAAAACAGCTCTGCATTGATTTGCAGTCACATCAAAGCACCAGCAGTACTCTGGAAAATGTAATGAACACCAAGGGAATCAACAAATGCGTCTCCAAAATAAAGAAAAACATGCATCTCACTGATTTTCACTTCATTTCCCAGCGATTTAATAATATGGTCTCCTGTAAATGAATTGTGCAATCACTGGTTTCAAAGAAAATCATTTAATCAAGTCACCACAATAAACCAGATGACATCAGTGGAATGGCTTTTTTTTTTTTTTTTTGATAGAAACACTGCAATAGCTGTTGAATGTCCCCTTGACAGAATGAAAATAAGGTGAGATAATGGGACTGAGGAGATGAGAAAATTAATAAATCCTAATTCTTTATGTTTTAAATTACCCATTTGATAGTTCATGAATCAAGGTGATGCAGCTGTTCGTTAAGTGTCATGTGACTTAATGAACACTGAGTATATCTTCTCATGTCATGTGCTGTTAGTGGTCATTTAGGTATTGTCATCTTTAAGTAGCCTCCCAGCTACAGTGTTGTGTGTCTTGAGTGAACTGGACCGAGGTACTGTCATTCAGCTTGTTTTCTCAGCTGGTCTAGTCGAGTGTCCACAGTCACTGTCATGTCCACAGCCTGTGGTCTCTGCATCGTTAGACAGAATGATAAATGCGGCTACTATGGGCAGCATTATTATTAATGAAAAGTGACATCATCGCGTGGTCTGCTTAACAGCAATCAGGCCTTTCTCTCTGCACCACTCAATGCAATCCAGATGTCCGTTTGATTAAAGGCTTAAACGAGATTGGAGAGGGTGAGAAGGGGGGGGGGAGGCGCAGCACAGGTCAATCCTTGGATTCTTAAACAAAGAGTTTATAAATTTCTCTTAAAATAAAAACACATGGATAGAAATCACCCACCTCCACCACCTCATACCCATTTCTTCTCTGATGGTCGTCAGCTGGTTTCAAGCAGCAGCACTTGATAATCTGCAAGAAAATTCTTGCCTAATTGGATCCACTACTTATTGTGAAACATTACATGGAGTGTTTTCTACCTAATAGAATAAATAAATAATAATATATTATAATAAATTCACACACACTGACATTTTCTTTCAGCTGGAAGCTAAATGGACAGTACTTACCCAGGGGGATACTACTTGATGTAATCAATATTTAGAGATGGCAACATAATTTCATTGGTCGGTTGGTCCACAACTTTGGTCCAGACTAAAATATCAACAACTACTGGATGAATTTAGATTAAAACTTTACTTCATAAAAAAAAAACCTGCACACCTCTATAAAAATTAAGATGGAGGTGAGCAGTGAACTGTCTCTAACTGCACCGGTATGAGAGGAGTAAGGCGATATGATTTTTAATTTTCTCTCAAAATAACATTTCACCAGTTTGTCTAAATCCCAAGGTGAAGACGCCCTGAAAGTCTCACAGGGACAGATGCAGTCATCTGGCAGTGCCACCTGGGACTCGCCTCCTGCCCAGAAAAGAGGGATTTAGGTAAACTAAAAAAAAAAAAAAAACAAAAACATAAAAACACACCTGTCACAGACCAGGATGAATTTAGTCTACCTCGATTTTTCCCTTCTCTCTCCAACCAGCAATTGACCTGTGCTGGCTACAAGAAGACGCGGGCGGTTTGGACTGACTGCAACCTGAACTGCCACATAAAATGACTCACCTGACGCTGACTGGGCGTGACCGTCCTCAGCTCACATTTTCCCCCACCAATTTTTACGAGAGCAAAGCCAAGGTCGAAAGTGAAGCACAAACCCACCCAGTGCTTTTTGGCCCACTTGTTTTCTTTAGCGTATATGTTGCTGATGCAGGATGGATAGAGGGATGAAAAATGAGAATCAGAGACTTACTTTATTTGCCTTATTCCCTCTAATGGCAGGCATGATGTTTATCATGTTACTATGGTGGCTCTGATGGTATCCCAAGTTCTATGACGTGCTGTTTTCCACCATGTTTCCATGCAAGGGGGTCATTGAAAAGCCTAAATATCACGAAGAGGTATTTCTGTTTTGTTTTGACTGTGCAGGTACCATACAAACATGTAGTCTCATGGAGAAAACACTGGGAAACTCCCTTTTCTGTGTGTCAAGCTCTTCTGTTAGCCAAATGTTACACAGGGGAAACCATCACTCACTGTCTGTTCCCCTGTGAGGATTGCAATGATGCTATCTGTTGGTGTAAGCTTCAGGGGTGCCACACATTTAGGCTGCAGGGCCTGTGAGGGTGGGGGGGCCATGAGAAACTTTGAGCCAGTTACCCAGGCAAAGGTACACAGAAGAGACATCTGAATAAGGAGAGTGTGAGGCCTGTCCATCAACTTGTTTGTGTGTTTGTTTTACCAATTATTTGTTTGTTTATTTCTCTGCATGCCGTCTGACTTATGAGAGCCAAGAAGAAGGAAACATTTTCAAATTTTCCACTCATTTTGAAGGCACAACCACTCACTATGAAATACATATATTTCTCTGGTCTGGAAGAGTCAACATACTGAGGACCATAACACCAATTATTAATCTTTTATATAGTCAACATTTACTTTAAGCTGCCTCACTGGCACTGAGCAGGTAACTAAATTTCTGGACGTTTGTTCCACATTTGCTCATTAGCTTAGCTCTATCGCTAACAGGACAATAAGTTCACACAGTTTATTCATAAGATGTACCAGCGTCTCCTGTCTATAAACCATTGGTCTGATGTTGAACAGTTTTTACTCTGACAGCAGAGGTTAAATAGTGATAACATACGCACATAAACAGTCAGTCAGTCATAAACAGGCACAGATGACCTATGGAATTGTTTTAGAAGACGGTCTCAAATACATAATTAAACATGGTCATTACATTGCCACTGTATACCAAATTTCACAAATATCATATTTGCTGTTTTAACTGACAATTACTTCTGGAAGAACAAGGAGGAAAAAACAAATATTTAAAACTGAAAATGACTGTAAATTTAGCATGATAAATATTTGAGTTGCTACAGCGGTTCTGAAAAGATGTAACACAACTGCATCATTCAAGGCAGCAAAACACAACAAATACCTTTATCTGTGTTTAGACATCTTAAATATATCTTATCAGGAGGGACTTCTGCTTTCTAAACACAGCTAAATCTCTCTTTCCTCTCTGGTCCGAAGAGACATGCAAAGCAGCCCTCTGGTCTCAGGATGTCTGTCCCCCGTCTGAAGTTTATCTAACTACCATATGTATTTGTTTTCCCCAGCAGAGTAAATGATGATTATCCCTGTCCACTTATCATCCACCCCCTCAACCAGTGCACATGTTATTTATTATGAAATGACACCTCACTGTCCGGAGAGCCTACTGTAGTGGGCATGATTCATGGACGCAGACTATGAGACACAGGAAGGCCATTAAAAATCCTATCAACATTGTGTCGCAGTTGGTGGACTGTGAGGAGGAAACTGGATAGCCAGAGAGAAGTTTTATGTGCAAACCTGTTTTAATAATGAGGACTCCAGATCAAAACACAATAATCCAACCTTTATCCCAAATGTGACTTGATTACATTTCAAGCAAATGATCTGAATACAACAGAAATGGTTCAATATTTAGGGAAATGCACATATTTGCTTTCTTGCTGAGAGTTAGATGAGAAGATTCCACTCTCATGTGTAAATATGAAGCTATAACCAGCAGAAAATTAGCTTAGCTTAGCATACAGACTGGAAACAGGGGCTAGCTCAGTTCTGTCTGATGGTAACAAAATCTGGATGCTAGTTCCTGTTCCTGATTAACATGGTATATCCCTATATGAACAAAAGTGTACAAAGACAAGTTGTAGTTTTTGCTAAGCTAACTGTCTCCTGGTTCCATCTTCAGATTCAACAATAAGACGTAAGATCTTGCCACATAACTCTTGGCAAGTAAGTAAATAAGTGTGTTTTCCTAAATCTTGATAATTATTCCTCACAGTTTGGCTAATTATGCCCTATTGTACAGAAACAAAGGTTGACTTGTGGGTCAGAGGCCACAAATATTAACAGGACTCTGGTCTGACAGAAATGACAAATACACCATTACTAAAATTATTACAGAGACACATGAATGGCCTTGGCAAACACACTGCAAATGCCCTGACAGTTGCAGATGCCTGAGCTCAAATGGCATCAGACTGAGCTGAAAAACATCCAGCATGCAATGTTTATGAAACTAAATCCTTAAGAGCCCAGAAATTTCAACTCGGTGATAAATTTCCTTTTTGGATTGTTTCAATCTTCAAATGCACTTAGATACACATTCTAGGCGCTTTGAAGACTGAAGGTGGACATATGGCTCTCCCTTTCCTCCCTTCAATTTACTGATACATACCAGGTGTTATACTTTTCATGTTGCCTTCTCAAGATAAAGGTTCCATTCCTGGAAGAAAAGGGGAAAAAAAGGAAACACTCACACATGTTGGTGAGCTACAGTGAAAGAGACTGCCTGTTTTCCAAAATATATTGTGCTGTCTTGTGGCAGAAATGAATTCTAATTTTTTGTCTAAGAGGCAAAGGGGTCTGTTGCATCCCATGTGGCCCTCAGATGTTTCTGTTATTACCAATGTGCTAAGACAATTTATTAGAGGAGAGTCCCAGGACACAAAGACAAAGAAAGAGGCAAGAATTTTCTCCAAATATGTGCAGCAAAGGCCAACAGTGGAATGGACAAAATGAACAAAAGTGGCCACAAGAAAGAATGTGGTGCATAGATAATGAAAAGATAAGAGGGAAGGAATGAGAGGCTTTGTTCATTGCCTGTCAGGTTGTGCTGATGGGTGTCTCCTTTAAAAGTCGAGGGGTGGTCAATATCACACACTTCACAGAAAAATGCATGGAAAATGAGGGGTGAAGTTCTGGTGGTGGCTGTTTTGAATTTATCACAGTGATACACTCCATAACTGTCATGGTATGCCATTTTGTTATGGAGTGGGGAAAAAAAAGCTTAATTTCTCATCTAATTTCAAGTCCCTGTAGATCAGAGAGTGTTTGACAAAGAGCTGCATGACTTCTTCAGGTGAAGTAATGCTCATGTCTGGCAGTAGATAAAGCTGCCAGGACAGGCCCTTGTCACGTTAATTAGTGAAGGTAACACCAAACACCAACCCACAATGATTCACCCCCAATGAATCATATAGGAGGACTACTTCGCCTGAAAGCGCAAGTCCCATTACACTTTTCTATGTTTTACTGAACCCAAAACATCCAGTTCCAGATGTTCAAATATATATATATATATATATACCAGCAGCTCACTAACTTTCTGTCAGCCCATATTGGAGAATAAATGCTCCAAAAAATGCCTCTTAAAGCTGCAGCAAAGAGAATTATGGTAACATTAATAGCCCTGCCCTATCAGGAGGGACTGTAAGAACAAACCCGGTGGATGTCAACATTCCTGTGAAGTCTGTGTCACTCTTTTTCATAATCATATTTAAAGTTTTAATCAGATTAAGCATGTACAATACAAGCTTACCCCATGTGTGGTCTCCTGCCCTAAACCCCAACCCAAATCCTATTATTACCCATTTTAATTACAGGATAATACCTGTGGGATATTGTATCATTATTGTTGCTAATATTATTAATATACAACTAATTGACACTTGCATCACATGCTTTGCTCTTGAGATGCCATTTTACTCCTGAGAAGACAAATAAGTAGACAGAGACTGCTACTGTTAACACAGTAGTTGTGATTTTAAACGGGAAATAGTCACAACCATTGAATCCTACACATTCCTCACAGGCTTTTGGCAGTCAGATGTCAGCAGACAGTATGGACAGGCTTATATCATTCATAACAACTGTTCCTTCTATTTTTGTGTCACGTGACTGGTGAATTCAGTCGTTTTTGTTTCTAAATGTAGAGTGTTATTTTAAATGCATTACGCTGACCTGTAAAACGTGCCGCTGTAAATTTTTCCCCGTTAGGTCTTAATAGGCTTGACTCCTGTTATTTTATCTACCGTGTTCACAGTGCTAAATCAAACAGTTTCTAATTAGGGGGAAGTGAGTGCAGGGAGAGGCAGGGAGGTCTGAGGAAACCCAGCCACTGAAGGTGTGAAAGATGAGGACAGATGTTGTGTTGTCTCTGATGGTGAGGTCACTTTGATGGCTTTGACCTCATACGCGCGAGTCAGCAGGACTCTCGCAGCCAACAGGTCATAAATATATGCCTGGGATCGGGAGGCAGACATTACCAACATAGTGCTGCATGACCTAATGATCTGGCAAGCTATATACAGCGTAGTGTGTTGTTTTGGTGTGCCCATACTACCATTCATTCACACTGCAAAATAGATTTACTGTTCTGCTGTAATATATAAGAAAATATGATACTGATCAAAGAAGGTATACATTTTTGTCATCAAAATTGAGAAAAAAAAATCAAACAGAAAATGAGGCAAAGGGCACAGAGCAGAAAAGTGTTTTTATACTTTGCACTTATTCCAGGTGTCATGCCAGTAAGATGTCCTTGACCTAGTACCTGCATGATAGCAAAGGAATTACAAATTGGCTAATTGAGCACTTTAGACTCATTATAAAAATTAGTGTTGGTCTGACCGTGACCCCTAAGTCTATGTTTGATAAATTACCAGGAGTCATGGAGCAAGAAACAGTGATACACTGCCTACCGTTGGCAGGAATGCATATTTACAATATGGTCACCGTTACACCACACATCCATCACCTAGCCCTGTAGGGTTTTGGGGAGGTCTGCTTAGTGTGAGCTTTGTTCTCTTTAGAGTACGAACCTCAGCTCTGGACCACAAGTCTGACTTTCAGAGCTGCTCTCAAGCTCTTCCCTGTTGTTTTGCAAAATGACTGTATCAGTGATCACGTCCCCAAACAGGTCAGGCAATTCCAGTTGCGAAGCCGCATGGAGGATTTATTAGAACCAGATGGGCTGTGCTCCCTTACAAGCTCGGCCGAGTCGAAAAACACTGGGCTGGCTTCTCCCAGGCCTGCTCTGGGGGAAAGGAGAGCGGCTGGTCCACCCATTTCCTTTCCTTGCCCTTCCCAGGCATGTCAGAGAGGAGCCAAGCCAAAAAAATCAGACCTGCAGTGGCTTTTGGACAGGCTAGGACTCGAACAGTGTGGTAATTACGGATGGCAAGAGGGAAGGTGTGCGGTAGAGAGGAGGGGGGCTGCCAGGCGGAATCATCCCTTGCCAAAGGCTTTAAAAGAGCCACAAAGGAACTAAAAGAAAAATAAACAAACAGATTGCTAAAAAGCCCTGGCACTTTTTTCTCTGACATTCCCTTGACACTGACTGTCACAGCAGAAGTAGCTGAGGTTGGGGTTCTTGATGGTCTTTGATGATAAACAGCGACACAATACAACACCCACTGGGTCACTGGGCTGTGAACAAAGGCAGAGGTTAAACAGTCCGCATCAGTGTGACCTGATCCACTGTCTTACGTACTGCATCTACGAAGCATTGGGCTCATCTTGAATACCATATCTCCACAGCACATCTCCCACCCACTCTTAAAAGACCTTCACTTATAGCCAGCAGCAATTTACACTTGTCCTTACAACTCATTTACTTCTGTCCAGCCACCTGTTTTTCATTGGCCAGACATAGTTCTGGTATCCTTCCCCATCTCTTAGCTGAGGCAGCTCGCTCTGCTCCCACAGCTTGGACCTGGCTGGCAGGAGTACAGTTTACAGTGGTTTTTAAAAGGCCTTCTCTTGAACTGTGCATGAATCAAAAGAAATTACACTTACCTGCATTTTGGGTAATGCCACAGAACATGTACTCCTATATGTTACCAAGAATGTTAAGACTCTGTGCAAGCATAGTTATTATACATAAGGTGTTATCAAAACTTTGGACTTGAGTGACGGCAGTGAGATTTGACGTACTTGAAACTTGAAAGCAAAAAAAAAATTCAGGTTTTGCTGCCAAATCAACTCCTGTATTTTGTCATTTTACTGGAAAACTTGTGGATTTTTCTTCTAAACATTCATTGACCTGAAAGAGCTGAATCCGACTTTGATGTGAACTTGGGAACTGGTTTGGACTTTCCCTCAAGGATTTCAGACTTGACTTGAGACATGCTTTCATGACACTTGAAGCTTAATTTACATTTGTCCCGACTGACCTCTAAGACTTGTCTTGCACTTGCCACAATAGACTGCTACAAAACACTTCTGGGTGTCTCAAGTGTCTGATGAAACCCCCCCTCCTCCCCCCCAAATAGATTTAATTAATTACATTTGTCTGTTTTTATGTCCAAAATGACGATTAGGCTTATACTGTATATGTTTGAATTTTACCAAAAGATATTATCCAAGTTTAAGTTTAAAAAAATATTTAATGTGCACATTTGCTCTTAGATTTGTTCCAGCCATGAGTTTTTGTGTGTACGAATATGAAATGTTCAAATTTAATGGAGCTGGACTCAGTTGTTCAGTTAGGTTTAATGGAGCTGGACTCAGCTATGGGACATCAAGGCTCAGTTTTCCCATTCTCCCACAGGTTCATTTTGACATGTCTACATGAATCACAAACAATATTAGGTGTTGCAGAAGATGAATCTGCAGAATGATTCATTCTCTCCGATTTTGGGTGCAAAGCATCGCCAAACTTTATTTGCTCATTAAAGGCCTTGCTTATGATCCTTCACAGGGACCAGAAACGATTCAAAGATATTTCCAAACAGGTGGAGAAACTTATGAGCATGGGTGGATTTCCTGAGGAGAAGCATAAAATAGAGCAGAAAACTGGAAAAGCAGCACAACCCTTTTAGGAGGATCTGGCGTTTTCTCCTGTTTGTAGTAAAGCAGTGGAATAATATAACATTACACAATTTTGTTTTGGGTGGCCTTGCATATCCCCCCAAGAAAATATAAACAGCCGCTGTTCAGGGAATGCCCAAACATAATTCATTGCTTGAGGAGAGGTTTTTCCTTGCAGCTGCCATATTTTGCCATGACAACTACATGTCTCAGAAGGATCATGTTAGAGAAACACTAGCCAGAAGTGAAGCTGATTTACGCCATGGGTTGCTCAAAATGAGACCCGCATTTGTTGCTAGACACAGATTGAGGAAACAGGTAAGAATCAAGGATAAATCCAGAAAAATAACTTGTTTGCTACTGTTTCTTGATGTCAAGGACAGGGGCTTGTCTACAGTGCAGTAGTTCGTGATATGTATATGGACAGTTTGAGAAAGTAAGGATAGGTACAGGCAATAAAAGGAGTAAAGACCTTGGATGAGGAAAATCCATCGTTATTCATCTCCAAAAGGTTTTTAGTTCTGCATCAGTTTTCCAAGAGTTCCAGAGAGGTCTGTTGAGTCTATAAGGCTCAGATGAGATCAGACGTGTAGGATTTACATGCTATTTAAAT
This sequence comes from Toxotes lorentzi, assembly GCA_037833715.1. Classification (NCBI taxonomy): domain Eukaryota; kingdom Metazoa; phylum Chordata; class Actinopteri; family Toxotidae; genus Toxotes; species Toxotes lorentzi. Next base: position 14,488,001 of record JBBMJY010000006.1, read on the forward strand.
GCACTCTGGTGTGCTACAATGCTACAAAGCTACATGCCCAAGAACAGCAAGCAGCCTAACAGGCAGTAAAACTGAGCTATTAGGCGGGTATTTGCCTGTGATATGCCACTCGGTGGGAAGAACATCAGGTAACCAGTGAAGTGGTCAAATCAATAAATAATTTAAAAAGTGTAAAGACAAATTACAAATGTTCAGATTATGGTTTCATTTAAAGTAATGTATCTAATAGCAAATAGAGTGTAGCTCGAAGGAATAGTTTGACATTGTTTTCCATTTTTGCTCAGAGTTAGATAAAGTAAAAAATCTTCTGCACCTCTAAAGCTCTAATTAATGTTTTTTGTTGTCACAGTGAAGTTGCAATACAAACAGCAGAGGCTCCGTGAAGTCAGTGTGCCTGGCAGAGAAACAGTCCAGCACACAACCCCTCATTAAACCACAACTTGTCGACTATTTTAACTTACAGATTAAACAAACAAGATATAACATGTACACAAGCACTACAAGGCAGATTTTTAAAATTCTAGCTATTTACTTCTGTTCCCAGTCTTTATGCTAAGCTAACCATCTCCTGGCTAGAGCTTTGTAGCCTTATATTTATTGGACAGACCTGGGTATGACATTAATCTTCGCGTTCATTGCAAGAAAACAAACACTCATATTGCCCTAAATGCCGAACTAATACTGTAACCTCTGGTGAAAATCATCACATGACTCAATAAATGCTAATATCTCTCCATTAATGTCTCAGAACAGAAAGCAGTGTAAAGTATAATGAGCTTCAAAAGCAGAGATAAAGCATAATTTTAATTTTAAAAACAGCTGTTTAAAAGTTGCATCATTTACTGATGTCATGGGTCAGTTCTTGTACGGCGCTTCACTGGTTTGAAAAGGTACATTATGAGGAAGTTAAAACCAATTTTTCACTGCCACTTTATTTCTTGTCAGTTAACATGGCTCAGTTTGTAGATTGTGAAGGTGATGTATAGAGCACAAACAGAAAAATAAATGAAACACAATTAGAGCAATTGGTGACCAAATTATGGCTGATTACAGTATGAAATTACTGGCAAAATGTGCATGGCTTTAAAGGAATTCCTTTACAGCATCTGGTGTGAGTATGGTGAATGTAGGTCATGCATGGTTTAAAATTAGCGTGAAACCATTTTTATTTGGATGTGCCATCCTGCCGCTGCCAACCTTTGCAAAAGACACACAAATAACTTGCAACCCCCTGATGAATGTTAAAGCGTCTCACTCTCTCCTGAAGCTTGGCGCAAGTGCTCCTGTTAAAGCAACAGCGAGCCTCTTGATGTGGTCTGTCATTTCCTCTGAGCTGGCTTTGCTACAGCACGGGGGTTCGAGGAGTGTGGGAAAAACCAGTGTGAAAGGGAAGAGAGGAAGTGTGTATTTATCTCTGTTGGTGGGGCATGATTCCCACTTTGATCTGCCTGCAGACCAGGTCCTGGACTGCTTTGCGGGCAGCAGAAGCCATAAGGTCACCGTGTCAGCCGCAAGAGGTCTAGCATGATGCTTGGGCAGCAGCACCTGTTTAGATAAAAGGCGAAAACACTTGTGCAGCCAGTGGAAGAGCGGCAGGTGGAGTCAGTTAAAAAAAGTAAAAAAAAAAAAAAAAAATCGTAAGCATCTTCAAGGTTCGTTGACCTTTGTTATGTTGTAAATGATTGATAGGTTGTTCCAAAAAAAGAAACCCAAAAAACACATGAGATACATGAATACCTACAACACATCATTATGTTGTTCCGTGTCATGACAACTTACCTTTACATCCAGATCAAATATTATTTATTATTGATCACTCAACAGCAATCAAAGGATTTAAACAGTCTTAATGACAAGACAGACTCTGTTCAGCACAAATCGTGAAGTTTCATAAGGCGATTTACAGAAAAGGATATGATATCATGGGGTTTGGTCTCCTTTGTAGCGATCCATCCTCAATCCATCTCCAAATCTTAGTCACTGAGCAAACAATCTTTTATTTGCTCTTCTCATTCAGCCAGGAGTGGCTGATTAAATGATCCATTTTCCATTGTCTGGAAAATGATATATTTAATTAAAGCACAAGCTGCATGTCAACACCTCCCCCTGTGTACAGAGTGAGATAATGCATTTGTGTTCGCATGTCATTGTGTCTTCAAACTGCAGGCGACCCGCACTTCAGTCTGCCTATTAAGTGATTTTCCAAATGGGGGTCCCTTGCCAAGGAAGTGTGTTTCCCAGAGTTCAATTGCATTTGCTGTTTGGTAACCGTCTCCTCAGGCATGTATATCTATACTCAGGATTTCCAACTGCGGGTACACCCAGACCCTCTCCACCTCCTTCTGTGTGCATTTGGAGGAAGTCGGTCAGCAAAAGTGGCACATGGTAGTGAATGGTGGCCTGGGAGCAGATTAGCTGCTCCTGTGTCTATCTGGTGCTGACAGTTCACACAGGCCTTTTTTTCCACTGCCCCTGGGCGTATCAACACACTGTTTCCCTTCTCAGAGGGCTCTATCTCCCAGCTTCAGAGCTAAAAATGTGAAGGTATACTATGTACATGGCTAAACTAAACTAAATCCTCACTTACTTAACATACAGGGACATTAAATCTTAGCTACACCAAACATGTAGCAGATGACAAAGAGGTAGAGGGAGCTGCAGCCACAAATGAAGTTGGCATGAGCATATTAGTAGATGGGGGTTTGAAGTGTCTGGTAATTATGGACATGCTGTGCACCTGAATGAATATGATTGGACTTAATTACTCAGCTGACAGTCACACAGCTGTAAATGAGACAACGATTGCAAAGCATGAAGGAAACAGCTAAAGCCAATTGGGAAATGCACTAACGAACTGCATGATAGGTCTATGTCGTATTTGATGTTTCAGTTTATTCCAATTAATGCAGCTTTGAAGAAATAAGAGTTGTGTAATTACCTTCTCTGAATAATGGACAAATTGAGTCAGGCCCTCAACCAAAGTAACGTAAACATAGATGGAATCAAATTTAAGTACCAACTTAGTTTTAACTTCTATTCAGTGTTACTTAGGAGAATACTCTTTAAAATGGTATTTTCACTTATATGGGATGGCTGACAGTATAAAGGCAGGCAGGAATCAAAGGGAGAGTGGAGGAATATGACATGCAAGAGTGTTCATCTGGGCATGGATGGAATATACTGTATAATGTTCATTGGCCCCTGGGCAGAGATGCCTAAACTGTCCACTCTTTCCACCTAACCCCCTCTCAGTTTGTTGTCATAACATCTCGAAGGCAGAGATATTGCCCATAAAAACAAGCTTTGGTAATTAATCCATCGACACTGGGTTCCCTTGATGGGAGCCATTCTCAATCAAATTTCCAAGCCCCCCCGACCCCCAAGCCAAGCTGACACCTACAATTGAAATAGCTTATTTTTTTCCCTTGTCATTTTTACTTGTCATATCAGAGATAGAAACCAGTTGCATGTGGCCATCAAGGCGATGAAATTTAAATTAACTGACTCGTCTTTGGCAAAGTTAGCTGACATATTTACTGTGGTTATTCAAGGTCAAAAACACTCAGCAGTAATCATCCGGTTTCTATATCTGACCATCTCCCAACAAGCCCATCCCATGCCTTCACCTCTGACCGACTTCTCAGTTTTTACTCCAGCCACCCATTAGAGCACCCATCTACTTCATTATCTTTATTAATGATGTTACTTCCCTCTCTGTCACATCAGAGGCTTTCACTTATGGTTCTGGTGATACTGCTGGTCGTTAGGACAGCTCAAAGTGTGGGATCCCATCTGGAGTGTCTCACACAAAAGACTGTCAGGCCAGGGAGGCTGCTGAGGCTCCAGCAAACTTTCAACAGTTTGTCTCAACCAGGTCCCCCTGTTGTGGAATACGGGGCTTAGAGAGACAGAAAGTCTGTGGGTTGTAATTCTCCGTACGGATGGCTCAATGAGTGCACAGGAAAAAGTCATGTTATTTGGAAAAACCTTGAAGGGGAAAATTAATGAATATTCAGAGTGGATGTAGGGGACAGAGTCAGGCGTAGAGAATTCATTACAATGGAATGAGCTTCTCATCACAGCAGAGAAAGAGTTCCCAAAGCATGATAAAATTTTTCGCGTCTTTCCAGCTTTTAATCATTCAGACATATCAACTTGCAAATCATATTTTTTTAAAAAAAAGAAAAGAATCCATTTGTTACTGATTAGCATAAATAAACGAGAAGTAAATGTTAACATTAGGAGCCTTGACAGTGATGGAGGGCTGCAAAATTTCCATTTGCAGTCACGCACAGTAATGTCATCGCTTAAAGGGAATTTAACCCCCTGCAGATTAACTAGCCCAGAAAGCTTTGCAGAGCAGGTTCAAGCACCTGACGTCACGTGCTGGGGTGGGAGTAGGGTCTTTTATATAGAGTGGCAAGGGTGTGGTGCTCAGAGCTCGGAGACCATTAAGCTGTCACCACTCTATTTCTGTGGTGGGACTACAGTGGGTTTTCTCTTGCCCCCTGTAGCATTGGTAATGATGAGATTTGAGGTTAGTCAGCCACTTTGGCGTGTGTGTAATCAAAACTCAAGATTGCATATGCAGCTATTGTAGCATGTTTGTGCATGTAGCATGTATGTGCATGCAGAGGTGTTGCAGGCACATGTTGTTCATGTGTTCTTGTGTGCATGTGTTTGTGCTGGATGAGGTCAGAGAGGGCAAAAGCATGGCATGTACAGTGATGAAAAAGACCCGCAAAGTTTGCCAGACCAAAGTTTTCAACTGGCTGATGGTAAATCTACAACTCTTTAATAAAGCAGAATTATAGTCCTTCACAAGGAACAATTAAAACAGATTAAACATAATTGCCAGGTATGACTGCACCATGACACAGGCATCTCTGTTACGCAGTGTGCTGATCGGTTACTATAGCAGCAAATGTTTTTGTGTTAATCGCTGTCAACTTACAGTTTACAGCTTACTCAAATCAAGGGTTTCACTGCACAAGTGTAGTTTTGCTCTTATTACCATCTTATTTTAAGACCAGGGTGTTCTTGACAAACCTTTAATTTTGTCATGTGGAAGGAAATATCAGTTCAATTATGAAAAAAGAAACATTTTTCATGGCATGCCTTTATGAGACAAACCTTCAAGTTGAGTAAGGATAAAAGATAATTGAATGTACAAAATGATATAGCTGTAACCATTGGGAATGCATTATCCCCCAAGCAATGTAGTCTGAGTACAGGATGACATTCGTAATCATTCCCCACTTACAGGAAGTCAGTTTGGTTGCTCAGATTATAAAACAGTTCTGACCTTAAACACCTTTAAGGCCTTTACCATGTTTACTTGTTTGGCATCTTTGAGCGCTTCCTACCGCATAGCAACAGAACAGGAAGATACAGTAGCACCACCTTGTGTTGTGGCACAATCAAAGGTTAAAAGGTCTTAAAGAATACCCTTTTTAAAAGCTAAAATTCACTGTGGCCACTGCAGTGAGGGACAGAAAGAGACCAACTTTGTAACTCAAAGATAGGAAATGTTTGAGCTTCTCAGTTTGGTAATCTACATGATGCAAAGAGGAGAATAAAGACCATAAGTGCATCACATAATCCAAGGATCACTTACCAATATTTTTTATTGTAAGGCAACTTTTGCTCTTGAGAATTTCTCACGCAGCTGATGACGAAGCTGGGCGGTATGAGGGCATCCCCTTGGCCTTTATGTCTTACGCACAAAGAGCAGAATGGCTTGTGTTGGCTATTCCTCCAGCCAAACGCAGCCAGACACTGAGTTGTTCTGGCATAATTAGAACCTGCTGCAGATGTCTGAAGTATTACCTCACTGCAAAGAACACGGCTTCCCCAGCTAACAGCCCCAGCTGGCTGGATCTGGATTCTGTTCCACTACTGATCAATGGGGAGCTCCCTGCACTTACAGCCACCAGTGGTGCTGTATATTGACCGAATTGAATGGGAGGACGGGTGCTATGGGTAAGATTATCTCTTCCATCAAGCTCTTTGCTGAGTGGGAGCCAGTTTTTCCTTTATGAAAGTGGCTGTCGTGCATGTATAAGGGCCTCACACTGAAGGTCATCCAGAAGAAACTGTTTCCTCAACACGGATACAAACTTTATTCAGTGGGAGGACTGAGCTCCCCTCCTTTTTGATGGATGTTTCTTTGCTATCCCGGTGTTGAATATGTGCTCATACAGACACCAAGGGAACCGGTAAAGTGAGTGCATGATGTGCAGTATCAGAGATAAAACTGTATTTTTCCACTGTCATTCAGTAAGTACTCAGTATTCATTAATAAAGGAGTTATTACAGCACTTATATCATATAAGGCCTTGTGCTGTCATTGTGCAGGCACTATAATGTCTATGTGCACTTCCCCAGTGGCAAAGTATAAGCAGAGACTCAGAATAAAATCATGTGAGGGACAGCCTGGGGATCAAGGCTGTCTCCAAGGTCTCCTAACTGCCTGAATCTAAACTTAAGGTCATTCCTCTGCTGCTTGACCAATTACCCACACACACAGCTCTGCAGAGTCTCAGCCAGACGGTTTGGCTGAATTGTTCCAGGACATCCTCCTGTGGGTTTACACTGGAAATATGGCCTGCCATCGACTGACATTTTTTCATCAACCACCAATTCACAGAGGGCGCGAGGGATAGATTTTGAGCATGCCAGTTGCAATAAGTGGCCAATGGACATAAATTTGCATTGTGAAGAGAACTATTTCTTTCTTTTTTCTTTTCTCTATAATCACTATAGGGGCATTCAGTGACACATCATTGCTAGCACGTTTAAAACACATTTTAATAATTTCCATATCTCAAAGGAAATGTGTAATTACTGCCTGATATTTTCTCAGGGATGTGAATGCTTTTAGTATCCGAGACATGGTGTCATTGACATCAGGCACATATTTGTAGACGCAGTTTGGTGGGGTGAGTCATGTCATGACTCGTCTGTATGTGTGTTCCATAACCCCTGGTCCCCGCAGAGAATCTCATTACAAGGAAAACGGTGAGGATTGTTTTGTTGTGATGGGAGGAGGGATCTAGATATGTTGAAGCACGGACACTCACCATGTCGGAAAGTTTGTGGACCGATGTTTAATATTAACAGACAGAGATAACCAGAAAGATTGCTGTGTTTGTGGTGATGTCGGTTCAGTTTAGGTATGTTTCTGATTTTCAAATTCACGGTCTTTTTATCTGTAAGGTAAATATAAGCTAAACTACATTCATGCCTGCATGTGAAACAGGTTCCGGTAATTTGATTTAAAAAACTGGTGAACAACCAGAACATCACCACAAAAGATCTGAAATCATCTTGAACCAATACAAAAAACATTTTAAAGCTACCATAATCAATAACTTATTGTTTTGGTCTTAAAGGCGGCAAAGTAAATTTTCTTTCCTTCGCTCTCACCTGTCCAGCACCAAATGGCAGACAGACAAAGTTAGCAACTCGCTAACAAGCTAAAGAGCCAGGTATTTCCCTGTGGAGATGGTGAAGACCATAACAGAGCTAAAAGGAGAGTGAATATTTTCCCTGGTCAGGTTGTCAGGTGGACAGCTGGGAAATTCCAAATGAATGCTAACGTTGGTCTGTGTCTGCAGGATGTGTGAATAGGCTACACAATTGTTACATCTGCTTTAAAAAGATGTTATCATTGCATTTACTCCTTGTGCTGCCCCCAAGTGGACCAAAGAAATCAATATGTGCAAATCTAAAGAGCATTTTAGACGTGAATCATGTTGACTTTTTACTTAGATTCTTAGTTTTATTCGTGGTTTATTCTTTGGTTTGTTATCTCACTGTTTAGTCTCTTTTTTTTTTTCTTTCTCTTGAGTTTGCTCTTGCACAACAACATTTCAAGGGATCCCGAGTTGTTCTCTCTGTACTAAAGTTTTCAATGAAATATTTGACAATCGTCTTGTATAGAAATAAAAAACACATACAGCTTGTGAGAGGCCAAATCCACTGTGGAAGAAAAAAAAAGTTAATTTCAGCCTCTTTTCATTTTAAAAATGAACACGCTCTGTTCCTATTGAAAGCCCCCAGACAGAGCATGTCCGTTTTGATTTATGGAGAGGAAATACTTGTGTTCTCCTTGCGGGTGGGCCTGTGAACCCCCCACCCCCCACCCCACTCTGGCGTGGCGGCCTTGTGTAAGCTGCAGCGTAAGCCCAAATCACAAGAGGTCACCATCTCCAATAGTCAGTTGCAAGTCTTAAATTACGGTTTGGTCACTGTAGAGAAATATTCCCAGATGTAGCTTCAGTTTGTGGGGTGAACCAGAAAAGAGATACTCGATCGCTCCCAACACTCAAAAGAGGAAGGGCTGTCCTTTATTGCACTCCTTAAGAGCACATAATGGAGTGAATCCCTTGACTATTGAGAAGGAAAAGAAGCTGGCTCTGACTCAAGCTGGAAAATCTATGTAAACCTGATGCATAGCAGTTACTTAAAATGAGATGCAAAACAAGCGTAGAGTAGTCACTTGTTATGAGGGAGTAATGTGTGAACTGACATATGAGGGTAATAATAAAACCAGACATGGTGTCATAGTTGAACTCTCATTTACTGCTTCTCTGGCTCTCGGTACCTTTTCAATGGACTGTAAAAATGCAGGATGTGTCCCATGAATTCACGTAATCGATGGTGGTTACTACGTCCCCAAATGTACCGAGAGCAGGTGTGCGCAAATAAAAACCATAACAAAATCACAGCATATGACTTCGCAAAATGGACAGATTAAATAACTTTATTCAACACCTGGAAAACATTTTAATAATACTGCGCAGTGGGCATATGAAACTAAAACAATCACCCAAGGAGGTTAATAGGGGTCTATAGCCATGAAGAGAAATATTATCATAAAGCTGTCCAAAACAGTTCAGATATCGTGTGAATCTACAACAAAGTAAGTCATTTTCTTGAGGACGGTCAGGCCCAATTTACTGGTTGTCAAATCTACGCTGGCCTGCTCATTGGGAAGACATGATGTAATTGCCATTAGGTGATTGGTTTTGGTACCACCTCGGTGTGATGTTCTCATGTCATCATTGAGTGACGTGCAAGGATTGTAGACCCCGATGGCCTTAGCTGCTTCATAACTCTGCAACTGAGCTAACAAACACAAAATTTACTTTTCTTCCTCTCTCAGAGGTCTGTCATATCTCCAAACTAATAAATTCTAACTCTAATACATAGTGAAATGTTAGACCACTATAAATCAAGTTAAGGAACTTGACAACAATGGGTGTGAGCGAGTAAGTGACCCACCAAATGTCTGGTCTCTCACTGAAACTCTCACTCACTGGAGTTTCATGAGAATGAATTAAAACACAGTGTGTCAAATGCAGTATATAATCTTTAATACGATGTGAACAAACGGCACTTTAAAACTGTAACTTTTTTTGGCATAAATATGATAAACCTATGTCTCTGATCTGCTACTTTTTGAAAGTCAAACACAGAAAGGGTTTAATCCTGACTGTAATAGAATTTCCGTTCTTGCTTAATTCTCCAAGGCATGCTCCATTTCTATATATAGCATGTCAAGAAACAGACAGGAGCTCAGAAGCTAACTTGACCACAGGGATGACAACTACAGGTACAAACACAGCAAGAACACAGCAGGGACAGACTTGACTTGGGCAGAAACACAGACTCAAGCTCGACAACAGACAAACTGACAAAGAGACAGGGGAGCTACAAGACTTATATACACTGGGGTAAATTAGCAACAGGTGATTCATATTAGGGCGGGGCAGACAATCAGCAAAGGCGGGGAAACAAGACAAAGACAGGAGGTGAACTAGGAACAGAGACACACAAGGTTCAGGGCTACAAAAATAAAACAGAAAATACAGAACAAACTCAAGAAACCAAAACAACGAGTCTTCCATGAGTCCAAAAAGGTCCAAAACAGTCCATAAAGAGTTCAACAAAAGTCCAGCAAGTCCCAAAAAGAGTTAAAAGCAGCCACCCTAGGGGCTGATCATTGCAATTAAAATATTGAAATTTGTCTGCGTGGTAATGGATTCCAAATCAGATAACAATAATGATATTTTACTTTAGGATGCATCTTTGGTCCACTCACCAGTTGCTGTTTGTAAAAACTGAGAGGTGTTTTTTTGTTTTTTATTGTCATTTTATTTTAATTGCTTTTTTATAATAATGCCAAGAGGAGGGGTTATTTATCAGGTCATTCATAGCCTCATTTATTGAGTGGTCTACTGTAATGTGAGTTATACAATTGGCTTACTTTGAAACCAAAACTACCCTACTACATGAATGTCCTTGACATAATGTAAATCGGCAACCAGATGTACATTTTAAACAGATGTGTATAATGAAAGAGTTGATTTAACACCGTTACTGACATAGGTAATAATGATTAACTAAATTCTACACAGTGTTTTCTGACTGTTCTTTACTATATTGCAATTGCATTGAAAAAGTAAGATCTTCATATCAGAATGGTTGTAAGTCACTTAGCAGCCAGTAAACAACATAAACTACATGTCAGCCAGCTGTTTTATTAAAAGGGAAACACTCATCATATGTGTTCGTGATTGCAGATGTAAGCAGTATTAAATGATTTACCCCTCTAATTTGGAGATTAAAGCTCACCACTAATGACAGAACACCACAGTAACTTATAGATCTCTCGCTAGTCCTGAAAACCACAGAGGAGGAGAGTGACGCACTTTTGTCATATATATAGACATGGTGATTCCACCTCTCTCTCACCAGAATGGAAAGAATGTCCTGATAGATCCACCCCACACATACATACATATATGGAGAAAAATAGCTCCAACATAAGAACCCAAAATTAATGTGGTGCCAGTCCTGTATATATAATACTTAATAAATGTGTATTTAATTACAGTCAACATCAAGTATATATGCAGAGTAGTGCTGGGATGTTTGAGTGTCATTTCCCCATGGTATATATATAAGGTGAGCTCATCTAAATGTGTCAAGTGTATCAGGTTTCTGAGTATTGTGTGTTTCAGGCAGAGTTTGAGACACACTAACACAATATGCTAGTATTGATTGGAAATTTAACAATATGCTTCATTATCCTCCCAACATATTAAGCTATCAAATGCAAATCAATTATTTACACTAACAGGTGCTAAAAGTTGTGTAACTTAACCAAACTGAAGAGGTGAGTCTCTTCTGCAGGTAGGAGGAATCAGGAGTCTACTTTCTGACTTTGGCACATTAATGAATCTGGCGTCCCCCCCAAAGCTCCCAAGGGGTCTCTTCGGCATTCCTTGGCACTTGTGCCGAGGGCAGCAAGTGTGTATGAGAGCTGGTTGAGTTACGTTTACAGGTTTGTGCGGGTTTCTAGTACTGAATGGCTTCAGTCAGTCACCACATGCACTGCTTAAATCAAGCTGGGCTTGAAACCCTATTTAAGGTTGTACATGCTTTAAATGACATGGCTAGCACTTTTGTAACATATAAAAGCTGAGTAGGTGGGAGAAGGTGAAAGCTTTTGTCAGTGAGGCTATTTCCTGGAGCCATCACATACTAGTATAAACTGGATTTGTTGTCTAGGTTCTGACCTTGTCACTCCCTGCTAGCGTAAAGCAACTCAAAAAGCATTTTTGAACAAAGAGAAAATACTTTGGTAAAGTGAAGAGGTTATTCTCATCATTTTAGCATTTTAGCAGACGCAAGGATTGTCATTATGCAAAGCTGTGACAGCGCTGACAGGAAACTCTGGCCTACAGCTTCAGGAGGACTGACAGTTATAATGAAGAATGGTGGAAGAACAGAGTCTCCAAATGCTGGCGGTAACAGCGAGGAATTCCTCCACAAAACCATCCTAAAGTGACATGACTGGACTGCTGGTTTGGAAATAATTTGCATTGAGCAGAGTACTGTATATGATGCGACTTCCCTCTGTTAGTGCTATGACATCATACAGGATGTGACAAAAAAAGCTGATGCATCCTGAAAAAACAACATAATGTGACATAATGTGTTAACACATAGTTCTGACAGGGGATTACCACCAGTGTCATATGACTAACATCTTTTACTGTAAATAAGATCTGAAGCGTTTGGAATCAAAGACTCTGCTATCAAAGTTTTACATTTGTTTTCGATGCCAGTAATCTGATAGAAAGTCTGTGGTTAAATGGCTAGTAAATTGTCTTGATGAATGACAAATTATACTGCACTATGAAGTTAGAGCTTGAAAACTCACAACCACTGTGTAAGTGTATTGTTCCAGACAATCTCAAACATCACATCCAGTCTGGAATTGTTTTTGGGATGAAGTTGGGCTCCTTCTCAGAAGAAAAGAACGCAAATATTCAATGTTTCTGACTCTCAAAACATTGGTCTACCACAGGTGCAAGTTTTCCATACCAATTAGCAAGTGCTCCACCCACAAATTTTCCATCAAAATAAACTGGGAACACATAAAAAATGCACATTAAAATAGAGTGATTGTCTTTGATATTCAATGCTTTAATTGAAACCAGGCAGCAGAATTACAGAGCTCTGTTTTGACGGCTCCATGGTTTCCATCAGTAAAAGGGGATTCCTGAGTGAAATCCTGAGGAACACTAGATTTCCTTTTAGAGGAAAACCAAAGAGGGTAACACGTCATTGTTTTGCACTGGCTTCATGGTCAATTGGCATTAGTTTTTTCTGTACCTGTAATGGACACTGGGTCAAAGGTTCACACTCCCTCTGTCTGCCGCTCACACATATTGCGCATAGGTTCAGTAACCACCTCACATATGGCAGGGCTGGGTAAACATCTGGTAATCTTTGTTTCAGCTTCTCAATAGCTCACCAGGCTATGGTCTCGCTCTGTGTACTCAATCTTCTCCAATTACATAGTTGCTGGCTGTTCCCCTGAGGTTACATGGACAAACCATTTGGGATTGCGGAAGGAGTTTCCACAAAATAGGTGTTGTCCAAAAATTCTTTGCAGTTATAGAAATAAACCCACAAGTGATATAGAGATTGAGAAGAGTTGAGAATGAGCTTATGGTAATGCCTTTGAGTATGTTTAACCAGGGCTTCTTTTTTTTCTTTTGTTGTTAACTTTTCATCTCCAAACTGCGATAAAGTGAAAGAAATTAAGTAGCAAAATCTTTCAACATACATTCAAGTTAAAAAACATGAAAATATTTTTAAGGCTAGTTGTTAGTTATTAGTTAATTGCACCAAAGAAGACAAGACATACGAATTACTGGACCGAAAGCATTACAGAAGTTTCACTTTATGTCTAATTTAACCCCATTCTAAGGCCAAAGATGGTTACAATTATTCTTTCCATTTGTGGTTGTATTGACTTTAAAAGTCGCAGTCAATGGTATTTGGCTGGCAGCTTTTGGAAGTTCTTAAAAGAACACATCACGATAATTTGAACATGAATTTGATGGTCCACACCCTCGTTACAGACCCAGTCTCTTGTCCTGGTATGGCTTTACCTACTCTGTTAAACAAGCTCTCTGCCTTGTATTGACCAGTGATGTCCATTCATTCATTTACATTCATAAACTGATGCATCTGGACAATGACTTTACAGGTCCCACTGTCAAGGCTGTTCTTACCATGCTGGCAGGGAGCTATACGAGGCTGCCGGCCCAGGCTCCTTTTCCCAAGTTCCACCCAGACGCTGCGTGCGCCGTCATCCTGCTGAAATGTAAACCCCAGATTCAGCTGTGTTTGTTATGGTTGTGCCGGCCCTCAGTGAACACACAACGCTGTCACAACGTAGTTATAACAGCGGGGCAATATTTCAACAACAATCTATTTGGTCAGCTGCAATTACATCACTAGGTGGTCAAACACATAAGTTTGCTGGAATGATAATTAGGATTATTTCACGGGCACTCTTAGCAAGGGTCCTAGACGCTGCTCTTATTTCCTAACACACCTTGACATTCAATACAGAAGTTTAAGTCAAGTGCTTTTAAGTGTGTTTTCACAGTGTCTGAACTTGACCCCACTGGACTGTGTTCACAAGAGCACCATCATTACTGTTTGTATTGGGGATGCTCTATTTAACAGCAGGGCCTGCTATACCCCGTTGTCTCTTTTAATCATCTTGTTACAGTATAAACAATAGTTTAGACTGAACACTAGCGTTGCCCTTGAGATCACTGGCCTGCTGCACTAATGGCTATGTACTTTCCAGAGAAAATGAGTAACCAAGAAAGTCTATATTTATCCTGAAATGACCCCAGTGTCAACCCCACGAGGTGAGGGGGGGACACATCCTTAACTTTAATCAAACCGCCGGCCCTGCAGGCTGCACGCAAGTGCAACAACCTTCGCGTGATTAATTTTTCCTGTCCTCTTGTCAGCTCATGTGACCCAAAGTCACTACAACATAGTAGATTCCAACAGGATTTAATGTTAAAATATAAATCCAGGGTCTGTCTGTGACTAACTGGGGGTCCATGCAGTGTGGCATCAGTCGGGTGGGTAATTTATTGTGGGAGCTAAGTGTTTCCATTTGCAGTAAGAGCCACTAAAAACAGACTTGCTGAAGGTTTCTGGGGGGCCCACTTGTAAAAGTAGGGATGCGGTGTGAGTTGGCTCATGGCCTGACAACCTGTTTGGGGAGCTGCATAGATGGGGTTTTAATGAATACATAATCCAGTCATCACAAAAAGGGCTCCTCACACTTGCCAAAATTGCAGCTTTGGACTGTTGTGTTCTCATACACCTTATGCAAAAAAGTGGCATGCATTTTTAGAAAAGGTTTCCCAAAGAAAATAAGCAAAATCTAGAAAGTAATTTCTGTTGTTAGTTACTGTTACTAGGCTATTTCGTCATTTTCATTTGCGTAGATTAAAGTTGAGAGCAGCCATTTAATTTTAACTACTAAGACCAACCATAAGACGTGACTCCAGAGAAGAAGAGGAAAGGATGAAAATGTTAATATATATAATGTTTTAGTTGATAGACATTGAGACATTTGGAAGTATTTATATGTGTACTTCATACAGTACAGGACCTTATCCCACCTGACCTCACATAATGTAAATACCATAATCCTGTCCTCACTCAAAGTGCACAGGTAATACTGCAATGGATTTTTTTAGTTAATGAACTGAAACTCACCATCAGCAACTTACTGCTGCCCTCTACTGAATCCAACAAGCACACATTAACAATGATTTTGTTAAAAGAATTTTTTATGGAATATTTTACCACCTTATTGCCAACAGGACGATCAAGTTAAACCTTATGGTTTTGTGGGTGGGGGTGAGTAGGCATTCCTACATGACGACATCTCATGTAGGACTCATTAGGAATATATATATAAATACACAGAAATAAGTCATTACAAACACCCTATACAAGATGTTGACATGAGAAGAATAAGTTTGTCTACCAAACCATTACTTACACTTGCTGTTCCTTCCTTACTATTCAGTAAGTTAGCAAGTAATTCAGTATTGATATGCTAGAAATGCAAGCACTTCAACAGAGTTCAGGTAGGTTGTAATGTGGGATTTCACCTGGAGTTGATTTGAGACCGATACTACTGTATAAAACTAGAGCCAAGTTTGGTTTGGCTGCCTAGCTGTTAACTCTGTCCCATAGAAATGAGAAAAGTTTGTGAAACAAAAGCCAGAAAACCAAAGTGCGCCTCAAAGACCAAGGAAAACATAACAATAAGTGCAAGAGCACATGATATCATCATGCAGCTCAGCATCTGGGAAAGTACCATATTAACAGCCATGCAGAGCACATTTATGGTTTGACAAAACCAAAGAAAGTTCTGAATCCAAACAATGTACGTGCAAAGAATTTATTTTCACAACGAAATAAAGTAAAACACTGTAAATTTACCGGGGGAAACATCTGTAGAGTAATGTCTGTCTTTCACTACAACAGAAGAGAAAATGTTACCACGCTGACAGCCAGAGACAAGAAGATAATGTTGATGCTTAGTGTCACATCACTTTCTGTTGGATATTACATATACACCCCCTGGTTGGACTCAAGCACCTTCCCTCCAGGAACGTTTTCTCCCAGTTCTAACATTAACCAACAGGCCTTATTTCCTGAAACCAGAAACTCCCTCAGCAAAAGGAAATGCAGCAACACCTGCACTAGTCAGAGGCCGGCCAGGACGTGAGTCAAAAATCAGGCCATTAGACTCAGACAGTCTAATAGGGGAGTGGAAACCAGAAAGCTGGTATTTGTCGTCAGTGTGACTGACGACAAATACCAACATGTACTTGAAAAGCTCATTTCTGCATTATTTACGCATTGCCAAGTAACAGACATAAAATGGAGCAAAATGCTGTGTTTTAATGTGTTTCAAATAGAAACTGAAAAACATATTCCCGAGGATGACAACTCCTGCCTATTTGTATTGCAATCACATGGCTCCATATTTTGGAGCGCAGGGCAACCCACATGTGCCCTCGCAACCCACAGTCTTGGGCTGTTTTTTTCCCAGCAAGCGTTGATTGATTGGCCATCAATGGAGACACGCTCCTCGAATGAGAGCGCTCACCGCAGAACTATCGAGTAAACAGACTTGGAAGTCAAGGCCAGCAAAATCCCTTGTGTCTCCATACCATCCGTTAGGAAGGCAAAGCCGGATCTCATGTATCTGTGGTCAGACAAGACCGCCACCACTTCCTCGTATTGCAAGGCTGCTTCAAAACCACGCCAGTGTGTGCTTCATTTCCCTAACCTTTTTTAAGGGTTGGAATTCACATAACCATGTGGTGTGCTTCTGGAGTTTGGGACTTCCAGAATCTCACTGTTTATCACTCAAATCAACAAAAATACACAGCCCACAGTGAAAACATTTTCAAGCGTGCTGGAAGAACTTTTCATAATGTCACAATTAGACATCCCTTTTGTGTGATCATGTGCTTGTGATTTCAGTCACATCTTTCATGGTGGGCTGTGTTTAATAGAAATGATAAGTTCATACTAACTGGGACCAGACTGTTGAGTGAGGCTGTCGGTCTTCTTTCAAACCCCTTTATGTAAAGCGTCTTCCTGATTCATAATTTAGTGCTGAGCCACTTGCCAAATCAAATCTGGTCCACTGTTGACATGGAGGAGCCCCCCTTTTGGTGAAAGCAGCCTGACAGAGGTGGTCAGCTGATGCCAACAGTCTCAGCGCCAACAGGATGTTATAACAGCAGAGCGTACAAGGTGAGGCACTTCCACACAACAGCATGCACAGCGGCTGAAACAGTAATTAACATCCGTTTCTAATTTGCACATGTTTTGATATTCTCTGTTGCAATTTGTCACATGGGAGTCGACTATGAGAGGCGTTGCCTGTTGACTTTTTGTTAAGGAATAAAGCCTGGTTAGAATTCAGGAGGCTCATTTCACTCTGGATTCTTCCAAGCAACTAAACCCAATTTGCTTCCCAGTTAATAAATTATGTTGTTTCTTTGCCTTTAATGGTCATTTTATGCCAGGATACAATACTTGAGTGTTCTGCTGATTCCAGTGAGTTGGTTGCTCAAAAACATTCAACTTGCCTTTAAAAATATTTCCAAGGCTAAACGTTGTTAAAAGGTGTTAAAAGGTGATAAAACCCAGATTATAGTGCTTTCAAGCACAAGAAATTTTCAACTAATGAGATCCACATACTCCCTATATATAGTTGAGGATTATGTATGTATGTATGCCTGATGACAATTTATTGTCCAAAACACATGTTGGCAACAGTTAAGAAAGCGAGGGAGAAAACAGTACATATTTTACAACATCTTGTAGAACAAAGGTTCTTCTAATTCCTGATTATGGAAGCACTTAACAAGGATGGTGCCAACGATTTACTCAGACTCAGGCCCACTGATACCTCTTCGCTCTTAGTTCAAGGGGATAAAAATATTCTTTACAATACAATTTATGTGTATTACAGAGAAAAATAGCCATACAGTTGAAATGTTTCAAGGCTGCCTGGTTTCACGTTCATTTTGTTCCACACTTCATTTGTATTTCAATATTTGCTCTCCTCTTAGCTCTGTATTGCCATACACCAACTCTCACCAACCAAATGTCTCTTTTTAGCAGCTAAATACTCCACTGTGTTCACCAGCTTGTCTCTAATTTGTTTGTAGTGTATGGTGTTTTTTTTTTTTGTTTTTTGTTTTTTTTGCTGAAAACAGCTGCATCTAGAAAATCTGATGATATAACTGAGAGTCAACTCTAAATCACTAAAACTCTCCATAGAGCTGAGAAGAGCTACAATGTGATAATGGTCTGTGAGTTCATCACTACAACCGTCACCTTTCCCATACATTAATAATTTCATCCTTTGTTAATGCAAAAAACTGTAACAGCTTTAAACCAGCAAATGTATCTGAGTAAACAAACTACTTATCTTTAGTGTGACAATGTGAGACTTCATTTTATTGCAAATTATATGCTATTACAGACCTTTAATGGTGATGACTCACTAGCTGATAAAATGAATTCATTCCAAAAATTTACAGTGCCTGTCGTGCTGCTTCATTTATTTATTTATTTGTCTATTTATTACTATAAGAAAGATGCAGTAGTATTTTTCCTTTACAGTCAGAGCTAATTGTTTAGTTGTGTCCTGTGTCAAGATAAATTTGCCATTATCCGCAAAAAGATGCATCTATACAGCAATTCCTTACGTCTTTTAAAACACAGTACCGATATTTCAAGTTAAACAAACTTCTAATTACAAGTTCACAGTGATGACAGACCACAACAAAATGACAGAATTACTATATATGTCAGTTCTTTACAGATAACACAGACCTAGAATAGTGTCAGTCTTAAGCAAGTCACATACAGTAGATGTGGACCTAAACATGGAGTATTTTGTGTATAATATTAAAAACAGAGAGAGGGAGTATTTTCAGTTCTGTTTTCAAGAGTCCCAGAAGTTATTTGCGCATTTATAATCTTATGCTTTTTATTGATAATGGTGAGACATTTCCACTGGATGCAGTACAAAGCAGCAACATTGAGACATGCAACATTAAACCACAGGAAAACCGCGTCCAGAGGGGATAAGTGGCACTTACGACCTGAGGAGGACAATTTATGAGGACGGAAATGGCTATAAAAGGGGGGGGGGGTGGCAGTACATCATCAGAAACACAGACATTACCCTGATGATATTTGCAAACCTTATCTGTTAGGCTATTATCTGTAGTCAAATCAGGTTTATCCTTCTCTCTTACACCTTGTAAATAACACCTATGGAAACATCATGCAGCTTGTTTTGAATTAGTTTGTGCAAAGAGAATAAATAGGCTAGTTATTTCCTTTTTCGCTTTTTGATGTATATTTTGCCATTCACGGTAGTGGCTGTCCCTGCTGTCTGCCACTGGGCCACAGGAGACGGTGTAAACTGTTGTGAGCCCCCTCTGATATACACAGAACCATCAGTTCATTTTTTCACTTGCCAACTTCACTAGAAGGGCTTGACATGCACTGAGGATTCATGGTATCCCAACAGATCCTACTCAGGTGCCATGACCAGCTAATGGGACTCAGTAATGCACCAACAAGGATGCGATCCCTCACTGGCTTCCTACCATAAACATCTCCAGTGGGGTTCAATAGACTGAGCCAGGCCACAAACACCTTTACCAGGGACTGAACCAAGTACTGGGTGAGTTATTTCTCCTCTAACAGGTGCTCATTATCATTATATATTGTTTTGATATGGAAACTCCAAAAAGTAAGTTTACAAATTTGGATTTGCACTAAAGGGTTAACTTATGTCAGAATTCATGAGATCATGAAGCTCATTAAAAGCTACTGTGTTTCTCCAAAATGAAGAATGTTCTTATTTAAAATCATGATCGCTGATGTGCAAATTTCATGGATTTTGGTGATTATCTGCAGTGTTAAGTGAACATTTCTGCACTTCCCAGAAATCATTGACTCTTGAACTCACGTACTATCAAATGCAACAAAAATCGTATGAACTATTTTAGAGTATATGCAAGTCCCTACCGCTGTAACAATCCCATGAGGAGAATAAGGAGGCTTACGATGTGTCTCACAGGAGGGATATGGTGACCACATGCATCAGTTGGACTGTCAGGGCTACAACAGTCTTTTCATACGGCAGGTGTGCTTCTCTATGTGCATGGTGGCTCGGTCCGTGGAGCTGGTCAGGACGTCTAGAACTTCGTCCTGCCGTTCCAGCTCTGTCTCAGCCTCCAGGGCAAGGTTCTTCAGCTGCATCAGCATCTGCTCAGACATACACACACTCAAATAAGTACACACTTGTGGAGACACATACACTTATTTGTTTAAGAAATTACACAATAGCTCCCAGTGAACATGGACAATTAAGGAGCGTGTAACGTGTGGACCGTATGTGGAGAGGTGTAAAGATGGGGTTAGTGAGTTAGAAAGTGAGTGTGTTAGTGACACAGAGAAAGAGGAGTAGATGAGACAAAAGCCTGCAGCTTCATGTCTGCACATCAGACTACAATTCAGCACTAACCGTGATTTCAGATTATGCAGTATATGAAACTTGAGAATGCCAAGTCTTGGCTTGTCCCCTTCACTGATATCATACAACACTGTTTTCTGCTTTCAGTGGGTTTAAGGGATACTGCGACTACATCTCAGTGGTCCAAAAACTGTGTATGTTACGGTTGATGGAACAACTTAAATACACTGTGATGTGCCAAGCAAAACCTAATAAACACGCACTCCAAACCCCACCACCATGGTTTCTAAACTAATATTATGTTATGCTACATATGCTCTCACACACACACACTCGCACACCCACTGACATTATGTCAGTTTTCACTGGCCATTATATGCCGACACTGCAACTAAGCACAGAAAGGAGTCCAGACAGCAGTTTAAGAAACAGTATGTCAATACACATCTAGGAACAACTGTATTCACTCACTCAGGTCTGTGACTTTACAATTTCAACTGGGGGAGCATGACTGAATCACACCTTGCAGTTAACATTCACAAGAGTTTTGGTGTGTCATAGAAAAACACAGAAAATGAATATTTTTAGCTGTTGCTTATACAATGGCCAGAGGACTTAAGTCATGTAGAAACCCCGAAAATTAAACATTTAGGCTACAACCAATAGAAAAATATATGAGCTAAAATTCCTTGTGTCATGGGCATTAGTGGGGTAATTTCAGGACTGGGTCAACAGACATACAGTGCATGATATCCAAAAAAAACGCTTTATCATTCTTATGAGTGAACTAGTTTGTACTGTTAACAAGTCGGAATTTCCAACTTCAAACAATAATAATTGTATAAAAACGCTTGAACAAAAGCGAATATTTGCTAAAGCGCTTAGTGCAGGACATTAAGCTGAGTGACCCTCTGTAGATTCTAATCTTGACATGAATTACATTAAGAGTAGGGTGTGTACAGAAGCGTAGTATTAACTCAAAATTGGCAGCCTTTGAAGTCTGAACCATTATCAGCAGCAGACACTACCCCATTTATAAACACAATAGACAAACCAAGCTTAATCACTTACTCAATGCTGTTACTTCTATGATAAATTTGTTTGAAAAAAGATTATACAGAGAAAAACAACAGAAAGCTGCTGTACATAATTGTTACGTACAATAATTAACTAAATATTAGTGTTAACAGTGCCTTGTTTGAGATATGATTCATGTCGTGCACAGACAAAATAATGTATCATGAAGCAGGACTTTACCAGTAACTAAACCTCAATTACAAACACTGAAACAAAGGTGGGTCAAATGCTGAGTAATTATTTAGGCCCAACTGTACTGTACTGTTCTCTGTTCTGTTGGTTTCAACTAGTGGCTGCTCTTTGTCCGGGAAATTGCTTGTTTTTCTGTTTGGCTATCAGAGTCTTTGTTTTTTTTTTTTTTTTTTTTAAATCAATGGTCCTGTAATGTCTTATGTTGCTTTCATATCTCACATATCAAAATGCTGATTGCCCGACGGATCAGTTGGCTGGGTCACTACATTGGTGTCTGCTTATGTGCTCGCCAATAAGCAACAAGAAAAGGCAGCAGAGAGATGCCAACCATATTAATTTTTCAACTGTAACATGTCCTGCTCAGCACATATCTTGGTCACAACTATAAAAAAAACAAATCTCAGAGATCTTTATCAATGTTTTTTGTTATGCATTTATGTGAAAAAGACATATCAGTTGAATTACTGTTATGCCATTTTTAATTTAGTCTGCCTACAAAATCCAGTATTGGCCTGACTACAGCTGTTGGCATTTTCTCATGAATTTTAGCAGTGCTTGCAGTGGCTGTTTAGTTAGTTGTTTATTTAGTATCTAAACATGATATACCAAAACCTAAAGTACCCTGCTGAAGATTTTACATTAAATATCTTATTCTAAGCAGCCTGTAATAGTGTGTCACACACACAAAAAATTGTCTGAATCATAGGTCTGAATTTGCATCACTGTGTCAGGCTTGCCACCACAGACCATGTCTGTAACAGTTCTCAGCGCTGCGAGGTTCTGAATGGAAAGATGTTGTACAGTCTGACCAAATAACTGACCATGTTTCTTTTCCTCTCTTAAAACCGGGATGGACTTTGGTTTGTGGTCTCACCAAATAACATTTTAAACACACAGGATAAAAAATAAAAATCATTATGATGAACTGTGGCTTGGAATGGAACTATCAAAATACATGTTACTATAACAGCTGCCAAGGCAATCTGTTGCCTGTACACACAGACATGACATTTGTATTACCTACCTTGTATATACAAATATGAAAAATCTAAATGCAACAATAGTGCAAGTCATACAGTCTCACAGGCAACGGGAGTCTAACTTGTCCAACTGGACCTCACCTGTTTAAGTTCCTGGGCCTCAGCCTGACTGACAGATGGCTGGAGGACATGCACCTGCAACTGGGACAGCTCTCCTGCTGGGACCTCCAGTGGGAGCTCTGTGTCTTGGCATCTCTGCAACAAACCTGACTCCATGGGTGGAGATGGTGAAAAAGTGCAGAGTGCATATGTTGTTTATGAGGAAACCAGACAGTAAACTCAAAGCACAGCAACTGAGGCAATCAGGGTGAAGTGACTCATCAAAATACAGTTCTGTCAAGAGGAGACACCAATAACCATGTCCAGAAGTCATGCGGATGAAGTGTTTTTACATGTGGCTCCACACTTAAAAATATACAGAAATGGAAACATAGAGCTTTAGTGCCACTCAGTGGTCAATTGAAAAACAGTAAAATAACAGTTTTTCTGTTCCTTACCTTCATTCCAAGTTGTCCCTTCTGCATCACACGGAGATGAAACTGGAGTTGCCTTGAAAGCAGCGTATTCGCTGGTAAACTCAACCTTCTTTTTGTACTGCATCTCTAAAACTGACAATGCCTCTGGCATCTTGGCAGACAGGAACCTGTAGCATATATCTGGCTTCCCAATGAACCGCTGTCTAACGGTAATCTCATAAGGACTCCGCACCCTGATCTCGTCGATTTCATTCCGTTCAAAGCGGTGAAGGAGCTGGCAGTTTGTGTCTCGCACCTCCAACGAGGACACCAGCACCAACAAGCATCCCGGTTTCAAGTCTGAGTCTCCACCTTTGGACACTACAGCTGGGATGCTTGTGATCACCTTATTTCTGCCAGACGCTCTGCCAGCTGAAGCAGCGGCAGAAGCTGCAGCTCTTGCAGCATCCTCAGCCTTGGCTTCCTGCAGAGTCTTCCAGGGTAGTTTACCAAAAGGCCACCAAGAAGGAGACTCCAGCTCAGACAGAAGTCTGCAACAGAGTAGACAAGGATCAGGAGAATTTGTGACTGTTAGACTGTTTGTAAACAGTATATTAGGCTGTTTTTATTGCATGCAATACACAAAAAACAAGGTTTTTTAAAAAAATATCACCCAGTTAGGAAATATGCAAATAATTACTTATCAGCCACGCCCAGGTCAGAGTCAATCTTCTCCAGTCCCTGCATCATGTTATCAAACTGTTCTCCTTGGTGGCTGAGGACCCTGCCAGTGTCCTCCAGTCTTCTCTGGGCTCCTGCCACCAGGTTAATCAGCTCTCTGCCTTTAGAGGGCTGAGACTCGGCCCCACTGGCCTCTGAGCTAGGGGACAGGAGGAGTTCTCTCCAAAAATGTTCCAACACATTATAAACCACCACCCTGTTGGGCTTTAAGGAACCAAACCAGTGTTTAACATTGCCCTCCTCAAGCACTGTCAAAGTGCTGAAGATGAAACTGGACGACTCCATCTTGATCTCCATGATACGGGAGAGGCGGAAGCTGGCAAGACTCTCCTTGCTCTGGTTGGAGACGAAGCGCACCATGGTCCTGGTGAGGGACAGGGTGCCGTTTTCCCACCGCTTCTCATTGTTGATGTAATAGGAGCCGGGCCAGCTGTGGATAGGAGCGTCCCGGCTCATTTTGGAAGGAGGTACACTGACTCACCTGGAAGACAGACAAATAAGCTTCAATAGGACATCTGCACCACACACATGGACACACTGTCGCAGTCCCACAATTACATCATTAAGGACACAATACTGAGTGAGCAATCTATCCTGATAGTGAACATACTTTGTTCAGAGTGTAATGAGGGATTCAGGTAGAAGATGAGCTCAGCTGAGGCGTTTACACGGGCAGCTTCAGCTTTCCAGCCAACTGACCGCATCCCAAGTGCGTCATTTTAATGTAATAAACCCCTTTAGCATTTATTACTTCCTCCTTGTAGATTACATCCGTCCCAAAACACATTAATCGACACTATCTTGCTGGGCTAAACACGCCGTTAGCTCATAGTCTTCTCACTGAGGACGGTGATGTTTATTACGGAAGTTGTCACAGAGGTGCGCGACCGTGTTTACTGTCCGACTAGAAAATGCTGCTGTCAGAAGAGGCTACCACGGCAAGGTTTTTTGGAAAAAAACAAAACAAAACAAAAAAACCCCAAAACAATTATTGTTAACTATGAGGGCGGTTTTTGATTTTGCTAAAATAGCGTGCGGTGTTAGCGTTAAAGAAACTACAACGTTAATATAGGCAATTGTGACAAACAATAAACAGCAACGGTGTTAGTGCGTCGTTCAGGAGTCGTAAGCTTAAATGTTTGGGATGGAGTCATATGCAGCGACCTGTTGTAAAAAAAAAAAATAGGGGGAAAAATACGTTTTAGCATAATGTAAGTTCTCTGAGTAACAGGGTTTGAAGTGTGAAAGCAAGAGTTAAAAGGCGTAGTTAGCTTTTCCTTATCGTTTCTTGCTGTCCAAGCGGTGACAGCTAAGCTCGCTAACTGGCTAGCCGAGCTCTTGTTTACCATCATGGACAGGGAGGCGTACCGTAACTGCTGCAGCCTGGTCAAAATACCAAGACAGTCGTATGAGCAGTTTTGGTCTTCACATTTTGTAGATTACATCGACAAGGAGCTGAGCTATTCTAAGTTTTTCAAGAAATACTTGCTTCCCAATCACCCGTGTATGTTTTCAAGGCGGTTTACAGAGGACTGGAAGTGTAGAAAACAGTGGGTGACTGAGGAGGGAAAGCCCAATTTCCAGAAACTGCTGCAAGAGTTTGGTAAATAAGCCTATTACCAATGCGTTACCCAACAGCCATAAATCATTATGCTGCTGCTGCAATGACTGCTGTCATGTAAGCTAATGCATCTGTTCTCTGTCACAGATGAGACTCCTGTTCCTGTTGCAAACTGCAATGCAAAGGAGTACAACGCAAACCCTAAACAAGTTATGCCTTTCAAGGAATTTATACACTATTGGAAGGAATATATCCAAAATGGCCACTCATCGCCTAAAGGATGCCTCTATCTTAAAGACTGGCACATGTCAAGGTGTAAATTCAGTACAGATTTTGAACTTAGTTTTTAATTTGTGAGCAATTATGTGCAAAATGTGGGTCTAATAAATGTTATTACTCTACAGGGACTTTCCAGAACACAGTGTTTACACCACACCAGTCTTCTTTTCTTCTGACTGGCTGAATGAATACTGGGATACACTTGAAGTGGATGACTACCGGTTTGTCTACATGGGACCTAAAGGTTCATGGTATGAGAAATTGAACATAATACTGGCAAAACCCAGATTGTAACTTTTTAAAGTTTATGAGTTCCTTACAATCAGACTAACTTTCTCATCACTAGGACCCCGTTCCACGCTGATGTGTTCCGCTCCTACAGTTGGTCTGCAAACATCTGTGGGAGGAAGAAATGGCTCCTATATCCCCCAGGTCAGGAGGAGTTTTTGCGAGACACTCACGGCAACCTCCCTTATGATGTAACATCATCTGAACTTCGAGACAGAGGCCTTTTCCCTCACTCCGAAGAAGCCTGTCAACCTCTTGAGATTATTCAAGAGGCAGGTGAAATCATTTTTGTGCCTAGTGGCTGGCACCATCAAGTTTATAATCTGGTAAGAACTGTAGAGGTAATGATACCTGAGCAGTAGAGTTAGAGCAAAATGATCTACCAAATGACATATTATAAATTGTGGCCTTTTATCTAGTAGTGGCATAGGAATTCTGTTTTATTACAGATGTTTAAAAGTGTGAGTTTAATTGGTGTCAGCAGCTTTGATCGTGACTTTAATGTTTTTCTCACAGGAGGACACCATCTCTATTAATCACAACTGGTTGAATGGCTGCAACATTGACATCATGTGGCAGTTCCTTCAAAGTGAGCTGTCATCTGTTCAAAAAGAGATCAATGAGTGGAGAAACACAATGGATTCGTGGCATCAGCACTGCCAGGTACTCCACAGACAAGACTGTTCTGGGTGCATGTTGTCCAAAAATGTGCAGCTGCCCTGAATGTATACAATATAAAGACAATTGTGTAAGGTTATTGTTGTGTGCGTTTCTTTTCAGGTCATCATGAAAGCCTGCTCTGGTATTGATTATGGTGAATTTGCCTCATTCCTGAAAATCATTGCTGACAACCGAATGGCTTTCCTGAATGCTTGCTCCTCTGGGGATTCCTCTGATTACCCGCGACTTCTCTCGGAGACCCTCACCACACTCGGACCTTACCATGCTGCCTTTGACCTGCAGAGAGTGGCTCATGTAATTGAATGCCTACTCTGTAATGAAGACTTTAAGCGTCTGGATCATTCAACGCTGACTCTGCAGCCAGAAACCATGTTACAGCAAATTCGGGACACCATACAATCCACAAGAGGGCAGCATCTCCTTTATCAGGAATAAGATGTGGAGTGGGTTTCAGCTATGTAATAGTCAACTGGAAATAGCTTGAATGAAAAGTGCCAATTTGTACAGTGTGGAAAAAGATAAATAAAATAGGTGTTATTGCACCTTTAGTTTGAGATGAAATACAGTCTCAAATGTTGCTTGTGAATGTTTGGAATTGGGTTTTGCACTGACAGATGAAATAGATAAATAAATTAAAAAAAAAATACACAAGTTGATTGAGTCTTTGTCTTTCTATTTTGCATATTTATTCAAGAACCACTAATATATCAATATATAGCAATAGATCGATTAAATACCATAATTTGGGAAAAACTGCTCTAGAAGTAGGTTTTACTGAAAACAAAACAGTACTCACAAATATAAATTAGTGCCACACAGCTGTTAAGCAATGACAGTGTAACATACTGTACTTCAGGGCTCTGTCTATGACAAGTCTGTCAGATGTGATGTGTGTCACATTTTAGGGAGCTATACAACACTGTCTTCAGTTGATTTTCACATCTTTAGGCCACCAATCTGGCACAGAGGCCTCAAGTGTCACTGCGGTGTCGTCAGAAGATTTGAGCGTCAACACCTCTTTGGCATGAGCCATGCGGATTAGGCTCAGACCCAGCTCTCCCACCCCTGCTCGGTGCTTCCCAGCTGGCTTGCCCGACTGCGTTTGCAATGCGGCTCCTTCCTCGAGGTCTTGGACTGGAGATGACAAGAGTACTGGCATCAGGCGTTTCCGAACCACCCCAGTGTGATGAGTTCTGGCTGTGAGCTCCTGGCCAATGTAACAGCCTTTGCTAAAACTAATGCCCTGCATGTAGACGAGATTTGACTCTAGTGGTAATGCCACCCCAGGAGGAAGGTCCTTCACCCCCTCAGGAAGTCCTAGACAACAATGACAATAGAGGAAACAAGCGAAACTTATCACAACATTTCAGTAGCACGTGTTCATACAAATCCATACTTCTCACCCCATTTATCTTCTGACACAGACTGTATGTACTGTTACTGACTGGTCTTACCTATAGCATAGCGATGTCTGTGATACTGCTCTGTGTCACCTTTCTGACATGATGGAATGATATCCCATGGGTCAGTTTGATTGTCTAACACCAATCTCCAGCCCATTTCCTGAGTTCGAGGATCAGTCTCCCAAACCAGAGCCTTTTCAGGGGAGGAAAGCTCAGGTTTACTGGCCTCTTGACTTTGGGTTTTTTTCTGGGGGAGCACCGCCCATACAGAGAGCTCTGGGCAGTGGTTGATGTTGACCTTTCTGCGAATCTTGTAAACCTTAAAGTGTCTCAAGATGGAGTCTTTAATTGTGCTGTCACACTCCAGGAAGATGCCATGTTCTGCATCAGCTGCTTTCAGGCTGAAAGGAAACACAGCAAGTTGAGTGCTTCAGAAAATAAAACGAAAATCCACCATTTAACACCTCACTATTTTTTTTCACTTATTGTAGTTAGTTAGGTCACCTTGGGTGGAGCTGTCCTGACAACATTTGGCATCAGCTGTATCTGTTTTGTAGCTACTATAAACTAGTATCTGCTTCAACTGCTGCACTGTTATATGTGTGTTTCAAAACAGAAACAAGCTGCATGAGTGAAACATAATAACACAGATAAAACATAAATAATCTAAATAGGTTAGGTAAATGTAATCATAAATGGCTGTTTTTTTTCTAGCAAGGAAAAAAACTCTTTTAAGGCATTCATGTAATAGCGCTTGGACAGCATGGAAAAGTGAAAAACTTTCATTTTTTTCCCCATTTGACCAACTTCAAAGGTAGACTTGGTGCACTTTACTTTGGCTCAGTTGAAAGTAACTTGGACAAGGAAGCTTAAACGTAGAGGAGTCTGTGTGAGCCAGAGTGCACACACAAGCACTGGATTTCTAACCGTGACTTCTTGCCACTGGGCCACCAATGCCAACAGCTGCTTTATAAAGATAAGCGGGTACACACCCTCTGGTTTAATGAAAACATGTACAAGCGTTCACACAGTATAATGGCTCGTACTATACCTGTACAATATGATGTCGTATAGTGTTCTTCCTTGTACATTCAGCATGTGTGAGTACATGGCTCTGAGTCCAGGCTTCTCCAGCAGCCCCATGTCATTGGTTATGATCCCCTGAAGAAACGGGCTTGTGTCCTGACCCTGGATTTTGAGCAGGGTCCTGTGAGAGAGGTGATAGCACACAAACTGTCCCGGGACATTGCTAGACTGTCCTTGACTGTACCTGTTGACACGGGAAACACCGGAGTGAAACGTTACGCACAAATACCGACCGGTGCATTTTCTGGCGTAAACACAGAGACAGCCGCTGGACGTGAACGCTCTCCTGGCCAAACACAAAACCGCCATGCTGAGTGTGTAAGAGGTTAAAATGAAGGGGCTACTCCGCTTAATAACACCCGCGGACGGCTACATAACACAGGATATCACGGTTAACTCCTGCTCTGCTGTCAGAGCTCCATTTTGAAATCCCACAATGCATTTCTCGAAAATATTGGAGCACGTGTGACATGGTTGTGTAGCCCGCGTGTGTGCGTATTATGAGGCTGAATGCAATGTAACGTAGCGATAGTGTTTTTCAGTGATAAAAGTTTGGTGGGGGGGGGGGGGGGGGGGGGGGGGGGGGGGGGGGGGGGGGGGGGGGGGGGGGGGGGGGGGGGGGGGGGGGG
>JBBMJY010000006.1:14518126-14534271 GCA_037833715.1 Toxotes lorentzi
GTGGGGCCTGTGGGGGTGTGGGTGGGGGGGTGGAGGGAAGGGGAAGGGGGGGGGGGTTTTTTTGGGGGGGAAAAGGTGGAAAAGTCCCCCCCCCCCCCCCCCCCCGAAAAAACAGTATTCAGATCATCAACATGCAAGCATTTATACGTTTTATAAAAACGTTTACTCAAGTAAAGTACAGAGCACAGAGTGCGACCTCTCTGATGTCGCATCATTTCTCAGGCTTGTGCCTGGAAGTCCATTTCCCAAATTAATGTACACCTTGAGTGGGTTTTCTGTACTCAGGATCAGATTCAGTACTGTTCAATGAATAATTATTTCATTGTGCGACCAAAATAAATAATTTAAGTTAGGCATTATATGGCATTATATGGTGCATTTAAGTGTGCTACAAACAATGCACGGCTCAGGAAAATGTCTTAACACATGAAAAATAATAATAAATGAATGCATAGACACACACCTGTAGTTACTGAACAACATGTGTGACTAATTAAAAAATAAACGATTTAAAATGCACCAGCCTGGTAGCAACGCAACTGATGGAAAATAGGGGAAAAAAGGCTACATTAAAATATAATATGGAAAAGAATCAACTCCACAAATTATGTCCAGTTTGATATGATGTCGTTCTCTGAAGCTTGGACAAGCACCCATTGTTCTGTCTGTTAATGATATGTTGATTAGAACTAGGTGTGAAGTGCTTCTTACTATACACAAAGAAACCTGACCTCCATTGGCACTATGGTAATGATTATCACGTTGACTTGACCATGGGGATCATTTTGTGATAATTGATTAGAGTTTTGTGAAATGATGATGGGACTTGGTGTTGTATACAATGAGCTATTACAATGTAGTTTGGGTTTGTTGTTTATTGTTAGTGGCATTCCACACCTGGTGCTAATTATCCATAAATTAATACATAGAAGAACTGATGTTTGCCTCCACATGCACCCACCCCAATAAAAGCATGTTTTAGTTTTTTCTTTTTTATATATATTACTGCAGCTGAGTGCCCCTTTCCCCTTTTTATGGTATTTTCCCATATTTAAGATAATTAAATGCTGTGGGATTTCATAGGTTGTAAAAAATTATATGCCCCTCTTACATCCACAGTTTACTAAACTGCTTACTGTAAGTGCTGTTCTTCTCATTGCATATTTACAGCCTATATACTTCAGAATTCCTACTTGAGATGGACTTACTCCAGTCAGTCTCTGATGAATTTCTACAAGTCTCATCCCAAGCATGGCTTTTAATTTTGCACTTTCCTAAACACACCATTGTTATGCACATGACAACAAGGAGAGGCAGACAGCTACTAAAAAGCAGGAAATCAGAGGTTTCAAATAAGTTTATTTCTTCATGAATAAAATACTAGAACAGTCTTTAAAAGTCTGAGGCACTTTGAAGTCAACAACAGTGAAGGCAGGATTAAATATTACTCTGAAACCAGTTTTAGAAACATACTGCTTCAGTGACAGAAAAACTAAAACGCTCATCTTCAAGACAACATGACTAAACATAACCTAAATGCAAGCTAACTGAATAGCAAAGGATGGGATTTCTACTGTAGCCTAAGTGTATACTGTTCCCAGTTGTAAAGCATGCATCATCTGCTTCAGATTACAGAAAGTCAGTATTTACTTTAGAAATTTTCTATTCACTTACCTCTTCCCCTTTAGATGTGACACTGCAAAGCTTTGGAAAACATAGAATAGATAAAGGCTTTGCACGCAATGACTGAAAGATCATCACACAGAGCAAATATTTACCAGAAGAGCCTCCAGTGGTACAGCCCTGTTTCATCACCTTTAGCAAAAATATTTCACCTTTAGTCTGCTTCCAGCAGCACTCATCCATACTGCATCCAAAAATACTTTCCCAAATATTAAACATGCATCTTTCCAACAACAATCACCATGCTTCAGATATGACTCATTGTGCATTTGTACATTGCTGTGTTCTGCAATTTCAAATTTGCATTTAGGGTCCAATCACACATTTTCAAAGTTAAAGTTTTTCAAATTAATCCAGTTCAGCGGCAGTCAAGGGTAGATCAGATAAACAGCTCGAAGCACTCTGTTTATACTCTGACATTTTAGCTGGAATTAGAGATGTTTAACTAAGTCAGCATATGTTAACCATGTCTGAAAGCTATGGCAAGCACAAAATGACACACTACAGTAACAAAGATTCATGATACTGGGTTTGATAATTTCTTCATGTTTTTTCCTACTAAGCCTACTGTGTACTGTACTCCTTCAGCTAGTGTGATTGTTGTTTTTGTCCAAAGTCACATCACATACTCACACACACATCCTCCAGCTGTGTCATAGTGCAATCCTGGAGTCTTACACACTTTTACTGTTAATGTACTAAATTAGATTTATCTCTAGATCCAGACAGAGGTCTTTCCATTTTTTACAATGGTTGCAGCCTTCTCGGTGGCTGATTTAGGCCTGGCTCCTTGTTTCTCCTGGACCGTATTGACTCGGTTTTGCTCTGCCATGGTCCCCCCAGATATAGGACTACTGGTTCTGGAGGTTTGCTGGTTGTTTTTGGTCTGATATGTTTGAAAGGCCATATCGAGCTGCTCCTGGGCAACCCGTAAGTGACGGTGCAGGCTCGCCAGATCAGAGGGGATGTTTTCATCTGGGCTGGTGCACTGCTGCTCCTGGGCCACATTAGCCATATTCTGCTCATGGGTGATGAGGCTGTTGGGGATCCTGCTAGGTTTGTCTGTCTTCATCACTAGGTTGTACCCTGGAGGAGAAGCTGGGATATTGCGAGAGAACGGGTAGCCATAGGATGTCCGTTGGCCCCGGTTCCTCTTCATGCGAAGTGTATCCCGAAAAGTGCCAATTCCCAAGTGAAGCATCTCACACACATTTAGCACCAGACAAAGACAGCTTACCACATACATGATGAGGAGGAAGATTGTTTTCTCTGTGGGCCTTGAGATGAAACAGTCCACGCTGTGTGGACAGGGAAGCCTGCTGCACACATATGAAGGATTAACTCGAAAACCATAGAGGAGATACTGTCCTGCAAGGAAAGCAATTTCAAAAATAGCTCTTGACATGAGCTGAAGAACATAGATTCTCATCAGTCCTTCTTGCATAATTCTTCTACGGCCATCATGTTTTGGAGGGTCTTTGCTGGCGCTGCTTACTTGCTCAGGCTTGGCCTCCTGCACCTCAAGTGCATCCTCATAGATCATGGGCTCGGCATCGTCATCTTCCTCCTCCTCTAAGACATCCTCCAGATGGTGGCTCTCTCTCCACCTGGAATGAGGAGGAGGCTTTTTGCGGAGCCTTTGGTGCTTCCTGCGCTCCTCCTCTGAAGTTCGGGCTATCTTGTGAATAGCATAACCCATGTACATGATGGAGGGAGTGGAGATCATGATGATTTGGAAGACCCAGAAGCGGACGTGCGAGAGGGGAGCAAAGGCATCATAGCACACGTTGTCACAGCCCGGCTGTTTGGTGTTGCAGGTGAACTTGGTCTGCTCGTCCGAGTAGATGGACTCACCTCCTACGGCTGTGAGCACTATGCGGAAGATGATGAGCACAGTCAGCCACACTTTCCCCACAAAGGTGGAGTGGTTGTGGATCTCTTCCAGGAGACGAGTGAGAAAGCTCCAGCTCATGTTGCTCTCAAAAGCTTTTCAACTAGAATCTGCAGAAAGAGAAAAAAAGAATTGATTAAGAAGTGTGCTGGGACACTGACAAATCTATGAGTTGGAAATCAATTGCATTGTTTTATTGAGCTGTAAGTTCATACTAGAAATCACAGTGAACATTACTTCGTTGTACTATGCTGTGGCTATATTCCTACAGTTGTACTCCTTATATCACAGCCTGTGCTGTTTTTTTGTTCAGTTGTCTAATGAAAGCAAGTTCAGTGTTGGACTTCAACGAACTTTTCATTATTGAGCAAAACACTGATTATTTTCTTATTTAATCGCTATATCACTTAGACCAAAAAATGTCCAAAGAAAATAAAAAATGTTCACCACAGTTTCCCAGAAACCAAAGTGACATTTTCACATGCATTGTTTTATCCACCCAGCTGTCCAAAATCCAAAAATAATAAATTATCAATCATAGAAGATGAGCAAAACCACATCTGAGGAGCTGGAACCAAGGAATTTTTGGCATTTTTGCTTGTAAATAAAAATATAGGATCAATCAATTATCAAATTTCATTTCAGCTCTAATTCTGTGCAGATTAATTAATAATTAATAAATGTAACATGCTTTTTCAAAGTGATACAAGTAAATAAGAAGCACAGTCACTGTTAATCTGTAATTCTTAAATCAGTGAAATGATTTATACACAAATATCCATCTGAAAATGCTGTTTTTTGTCCTACTTTCAACAAGTAATAAATCTTTCCAGATGGCTCAAATATAAACTATTCTCATCTGCTAAGTAGGATGTCTTGATGTAGAGGAAACATCCATTTTCAATTGATTGCACATCCAAACACAAGACAAAGGCTTGTGCTGATTCACGTCAGCAAGTACAGTGATGTCATTCAGTCACCCTATCCCTACACACACCACACAGCATTTCCAATATGTCATTCAAGCAGGCTGAAATAGCTTGTGCAAGAGTTTAAATGGCAAAAACAGCAAGGGGAGGCTTAAAAGAAACCATGCACAACCCCACTAACAACTATCATTTTGATCAGACCCAAGAACACAGCGAACACTATAAAATAGTGATAGCTTGAACACACAAAAAGAAACTGACAGAAGTCTTGAATGTATGAAAAGCCCATTCTTGTACCAGAGTGTGCTCCACTTATAGTGCCACTTCAGAAACATACTGTACATGGCGCTTTGACACTTGATGCCAAGGGACACACATGGAAAAACAGATGACATGAAACCTCACGGTTTCATACTCTCCTCACAGTTAGAGTCACTGCTGACTCTGTGAGGCGAGTGAAGCTGCGATGAGGAGACAGTGTAGCGCTTCTGTCCCTTCATTCATGGGGCTCATGTTGATCTCATGACTGCGGCACTGTGTTCCCTGGCGTGGGATGTGCCATCTCCCCTGCCATCTGAGTGAACAGGAGAGGCTTGTTGCTCTGCCACAAGGCCTCCCCTCCAGATCCAGCACTGCTGACGGTAGGGAGGGGTACAGCCGCATGGAGACAGATGGCACCTATGGTGGGCAACTCATGTCTGCCCCAGGATGGCATGACAGGAGGGCCGTTTCACTTAGAATTTACACTTCAGCTGCAATAAATTTGTTGCGTATCATAGCATCAGCCTCATTCTTACAACAACAACTACTAACATTTAAGTGACCTTGAGCTATCTGCCGGCTGCAGATGTGTTTTGCAAAGCGTTTTATAGCTTTTTGTGTTGATTATTTGCTGCCTTGCCTGTCTCTAATTAGCTGTGGTGCTGCAATTTTAACAAGGTCTTCTCTGAAAACAGACTTTTTCTAATAGAAGGGAGACTTGCCTGATTTAATAAAGATACAATTTCACTGAAGATGAATAATAATCCTTTCAGAATAAGAACATGAATGTACATATAACAGTACTTGCTAAAAACATCCAAATGCCAACTTTGTAGTAAGCACAGTTTGAGATCATAGTTTGGATCCATGAAATTTTAAAAACATCTGCTGAAATTTCATACACAACTTAGTAATACAATTTTCACAAACACAGTAAAATTGACAATACTTTTAGGAATTTAAATGAGAGCTAGGTACAGAAAATATTAACCTATATAGAATATGTTCTTTTATGATATTTAAATGTCAGAAAATAGAGCCACTTTTTAAAAATAAAGCTATATTACAATTAGATGGTCAGACTATAAAGTAGAGAAATAATATTTTAGATGACTCCATTACAAGTATAGAGTTCATACTGTATGTTTAAGACACATTGTTTCAATTGAAGGATCAGATATATTTCATCATGATCACAGGCGCAGACCGTATATTGCTTACATTATAAACTTGTATCATATCGTTGGATGAAAATCCAACAATAACCTCTCATTACATTGTTTCAGTTGTTTTGCCTATGTTGTAGAATATTAATAATTGAAATAAATGATCTTTCAATTCAGACCCTGGACCTCACAAACAGGTCACAGTTTGACTGATATGAATAGTGTGCATCTACAGTGGTATGACAGGATGGGTGAACAGAAACCATCATGCAGTTTCTTTGGAAGAAAGTCGAAACAACCCACCTGGTAAAGTTGTGCATGCATTTCCCATCCTGAAGGTCTCCTCTGCCCTCTCTAGATATTCCCTCAACAGTCTGATCCATGGAATTCCACTTCCATCCTAATGTCCTGGCCTTTTCCAACTTACCAATAACTTCGGAAATGGCAAAAAAGGAGAAACAAAACCTATTAGACAGGACTTTCTATTTATCCTGTTTTCTCACTCTGTGAAGAAGTGAGGTCTCGCCGCTGTGAATGCCTCACATTCTGACTTGTGTCTGGTTTCTATTACACCAGCCTTCTGCCCAAGAAGGAAGTATAAAAAACAGTGAGGCACAAAAAAAAATCCTCCTCTGGCAAGTGACCCTCATTCAAGGGTTCAGACTTGAGGATATCATATTGCAGACTGAAATGAACACTCAGCTGAGGAAGCGTGTTAATCGCAACACAGTCAACCTCCCCTCCAATGCTCCAATGGAACATTTGTAACACAGCTGATGAGGGTCTCTCTCTCTCTCTCTCTGTCTCTCTCTCTCTATTACTTTGTCTTCCTCTCTCTCTCCTCCTCTCTGTCTCTCTCTATCTATGTATCACAGCTTCTTGCAGGTTAATGTCTTCATGCCCCCCAACACTTTAAACAGCAGTGGTTCATGCTGAGGAAAAAGATGATATATGGAGTCCTTGGCATGCTTCGCACACATTTGCAAAATTCACATACACATATCAACCACAGTAAATGCAGATTAGCAACCTCTATATTGTCTGTCCATTACATAACAGTGTACAGTGGGTGACAGTTATGAAAAAAAAACAACTTTGGGGGGGACAAAGACATGGAGTTCGAGGACAGAAGTGTCACAGAGACATAAGCCACCTTGCCTCAGTGCAGATCCGCTAGAATGTAACCAGCAGGTATGCTCAGTCATATCAAGTGTCATAATATTTAGATCTTCAATCCAGGCAGATGGCCAGATAACAGAGCAGTGGACAGGTTGCTCTCTGCTCTACCGTTCCATGTCTTTTCCAACTTGATGTTTACACTTCATGCTTTCACCTCAGCCTGTGAAACGCAGTAGCACATGTTGTTTCTTGAGGCATGTGATGGATTTTTTTTCACATGTGGGCAAGAGCGGGTATATGTGGACAGAAATCTCTCTCTCACTCTCTCGCTCTCAGACATACATACATTTCATTACATTTCTTTTTTTTTACTCTTCTGTGACACGACAAAGTACAGACAAGGAGGTGATTCATGCAAGAGTAAAATCGGAAAGGAATTTCCCCATCTCTTTTATTTTATGTGCCAAGCCCTCTGTCAAGTTTGGGAAGGGATCTAAACTCAACTACTTTTAACAGAGGACAGATAAACGGGTTAGTGTCTGGCTTGCATTAATGAAATGTGTCTGGTCATTGTCACAGTGACCATATTATTATAATGCTACCTTCACAAGGCCCTCAATAACCCTTAATTATTACCTGTATAGAGCTATAAAGTAAAGAATAACGTTCAACAACATCAGTAAGTCCACCATTAATCAGATCACAGTTTCAACTTAGTTACTTAGATTATGATGAAAAGTTCTTGATTCACTGTGTCTTAATACACTGCAAGAATATTTTGAGTTGTCAGAGCAAAGAAAACTGCAGCAAAACATATCAAACCATGGATGGTACAAGCACATGAGAAGTCTTTGCATTTAGATCTCATTCTGTTTGAGTAGTTTGTTGTCTAAAGAAAGCTCAGAGAGCTAGCCATCTGGGCCCACAGGACCCATCCACCAGAGGCGTCGCCTTCAAGGCTCCCCTCTCCATCTGACTGAAGAGATGTGGCGTATAGCGAGCACCCCTGGTGCAGCGCTGAGGAAAAGACGACAGGGAACGCTGCTGGAATGACTAGAGCAATCAGGGTTTGGACATGTGCTAACCCTGAGGGACAAATAAGCACGTGTTTTTAAGTTGCGATGCGTTCCTCTCCCTCCAAAATCTTGCCGTCATCCAAGAGACACAGATGGTTCAGTGATCATGCCTGATAAGTGAGCATTAATGTAATTTTAACTCGAAGTCAGTTAGACTTTATGGTTTATGTTCCTCGATGGTTGGTAGAATTTCCTATCCATAGTTGTGGTTTCCATTTAACAAGAACCTTACACCATGCAGGGTTTAACCTGAGAAACAATAATTACATTAATAAATTACCCTGCATAAGACTGTTAACGTTCTATGATAATAAAGCAGCATTATTCTGTGATGTCAACAAAAGTGCAATTATGAAAAAAATAGTTTTTATCAAAACAAATTATTTTTTCCCAGCAATTGCTTTGTCTTGTTGTGTTTGAATTGCTCAAAGTTATCTGAAATTCACAGTCAAACCAGTGACTGTCTAGAACTGAATATATTGTCCCTGAATCGTCCTCGGACAATTCAGGCCATTCTAGCTTTGGGAAACTGTAGTTTGTGTTGATAAATATTGATTGGACTGCCCACAGCAAGGAAAATATTAAAGTATTCCCCTGTAAGACATTGCTTGACATTGCCCTTGTTACAAGGACTGGCATCCTGTGACAACCAAATGAGAGTGTTTAATATTCATTAGGTTAAAGTTATACTTAGTGTTACATGTAAAATGTAGATCTGATTATCTTTTCTTTTTTCAATTGTGGTAGCATCTGTGAGATATGAACAACGTTCAAAAAATCTTATCAGACAGCTGACAAATGAACACACTGGCACACTTAACATACTTAACCAAATAGCAGGATTCTTGTGGTGCACACAAGAAGTGAACACTCACCGTATGAACCATTTCATGTATGTATAGCTCATGTCCTCATGTGTACGTGACACTGCAGAAATATCTCAAAAGAGTGATTTTTTTAGTGTTTCACCTTTGAGAGGTCACTGGGAGCTGTGAGGGTCTACAGCGTAGCGAGGAGGAGCGAACATCTCGACAACTCTCCTTGGCCGCCACCAATGTCATCACAAGAATTTTATCTGCATGTATTTACTGAACAAAGTTGATGCAAGCAGACTGGGGGCTGTGGAGGTCTGTGTTTATGTAACAGATCAAGCTTCACCATGTGACTTGGATGCGCCCCCCCCCCTTAGAGAAAAGAGTGACACAAGACACCAGAGCAAAAACATGCAAGTTGGTGCGTGGACTCCTCCTCTCTCTCATCTCTCCCTCCACTATCATTAGACTGGTCTTACCAGGCTGTGGGGGTCTATCCCATAGGCAGCCTGAGAGTGGTGGCAGTCCCATCTGATTTGTTCATTTTTCTCCCAGTTTCTCAGCTGAGCCTACCCTACCCCCAGGGTGAGTGCGTCCCGTGCCAGTTTTACTAAGGCTGGACTCTACTGAAGCGACTGAGATGAAAAGCCTTGAGGTGGATGCCAACAACTTTCCTCAGCTAGAGCTCTGCGTCTCCCACATATGAGCAAATCAACTTGTGTTGCATGTGTGCATTACACTGTTTTAACACTGCACTCAAAAAACAATGGAAACTTATTTTCATTATTAATGTACTTTGGCTCAGCTGGTAAAATTTGCCACACCGCTATTGTACTAATGAACACAATTTATGTAGGTAAGAAGTTTTGAATGTATAAAGGGAATAAACAATAAGTGCCAGGTACTCCAACATATCCCAAAAAGATCACAGATAAAGCTCTCATCTTCATTTCATGTTATACTGCTCAACTAATTCGAAGATGCAAGTTGCATGTCAAATTATTTAAAGCACTGGAGTGAATGAGGATACACAGCAAGGTTGATTAAGTTTCATTGGAATAGGCCTGTTTCTGTCCCAGAAGGAAGTTTCATTTTACTGCGCTGAGATTCTACAATCAATCTGGTAGTAAAGACTTGCCACTAAAAATTCTGACCCATAGGATAGACATCCTGAGATTAAAAGTCACGTTTCATTTCTATTTATATGTGTGTGAGTCGGACACACATGCAATTAAAACCTGTCTCTGAACTGGTTGTAATAAAGCATTGCATCAGATTTGCCTCACCCATTGCCAGATATATTTTTTCACAGAAACACTGAAAATGTTTGGAAACCAGTGGTTCAGCAGTTTCCAGTAGCCACTATACAAGACTGACTGTGGGCTATATGATAAAGTGGGGCAACATCATGTTTGGCCTTTGTTAATTCCACTAGCTAGTTATAGATGTTTTTTCTTTTTTGATGTCATCTGTAACTCTATTTTGATTGATTGCCTCTCTTGCTGGCAAGTTATCAGCAAGAGAGCATCAACTGAAAAAAGTCATTAGGTGGAGCCAGTGTCCTCATTCTGCCTGAAAATACTCCAGTGATAATAATGTTTGAGAAAGGAAATACTGTATGTTTACATACCCCACTTGTGTTAAAAGAAGATCAGATGAGCAAACTTAATTTAAATTAGCTCTTGGATCACACAGAGTCACTAAGCAAAAAAAAGAAAAAAAACGACTATTTTTTGTGGATTGTGGATCTTAGGGATTGGTGTGAATTTTTGTTTTAAAATGTAGAAGAAAAGTGACCATCTTGTGAATTAATAAAACAGTACTCAGAAAATAAGATGTACATTGTTTTGATTGTTCTATTCCCTGTCATTGTTTTTACTCTCACTGGCTAATGAGTTTTTCCATCAGGGCAGTAAAATCCAACACACAACTACCCATCCAAATAAACAAAATAACAGGGCTGCAGAGCTACAGGGCCTTAATCTTTGACATTATCTTGTCTTAACTGGCTATGTCATGGGCTGATCTGAGGCATGCCCAAAGGTCCAGCAGACCTAGTCGGGGTCATTTGGACTACCAGAGATATGTTTACTGCAGCTCCTCCTTCCTTCCAGACGCCTTAGCGCTGTTGCCCTTCTCCAGCTCAGTGAAGTCCACACACTGTTAGCAATGCTGCAGGACCCCCACGGATAACAGCAATATACCCTATATCTCTTCAGCATTCACTTACGCAACAAAAGCTCAGATCATAACTGTACATGTGCACATACTGCATGGTGTACTAATTAACACATGTGAAATTTAAAGCTCAGCTGTTAAGCCAGTGATAAGAGATGGAAATCTGCAGAGCAAAAGGCACTGGAAAGCGGTAACAGACCAGGCAAAATATTAACCTTTGAGGTCATGAAGTGTGTATGTAATGAATGTACCCAGTGAATATTTTTTTTGTAGCAGCTTCAAAGGAAAAGAACACGTGCTTTGAATAAATATCTTACATACAGATTCTAGTTAAATACATATTTGCTTTGAAAGCCTACACTGGATCACAGTTCATCTTCTTATTTTTCTCAGTGGACGTTTTAGTCACTAGATGGCAGTCATGTATTCAGTTAACACAGACTCCTCATGAACTTTCATGAACATTTTTGAAACGAACAAAAGTTCACTGAGGTGAATGACCTGTTTAGACTGTTGTCACTGACCAGGTTAGTGGATAACAGTCCTGATACAGGGAGCAATGACCTAGCTGACACTGAGAAACCTGGAAAGCTGGAAAGCATGAAAGCAAACCTGTGTCAGATCTACACAAACATCACGTCAACTAAATCCTTTAAGGTCCCATCAAGGTTAAGTGACAGTATTTTAAGGCATTTAAGGCACATCTGATAATAATGGCCGAGGAGCGTAGTGTGCAGAGAAATACAGACAAAAGCTAAGACTTTATGAAACATTTCAACGATATTGTCCTTTGCCTTTCACTAGAAATCCAAACAACTAGAACAATTCACATGTAGGTTGCAGGAAACAGGAATGTTTATACATGCAGCCGTCTAATTATTTCAGGCTTTGGGGACTGCTTTCCTGTTAAACCACTCACACCCTTGTCTCATTAAAACAGTTTTCATCTTCTAACTCCCAGTTATGTTGTACGATTTTGCTTTATAGAAACAGACCCATTCAAATTAACAAGACACAAACCAGTAGCTTGTTTTAGTATTGGGCAAAGTGAACTTATAGATCCAGCTGAGAGCAAATGCTCGTAAAATTTGAGCTGTTATTTATGTATATAAAGTCTTCAGTATAATCCACAAGACTACAGTGAAAAGAGGACAATAAAAGGCTGTACCTACCTGTCCATGTGAATAAAGCAGTAGTTTATTCTATGCTTTATGGCAGAGCATCTTGGGCGGGAATCCAGGGGCATCGTTTCACTGCTCAGGCTTAAAGGAAGGATGAGAGAGACAATGGGTCATTTTTCTTCAAAACCCCTCACCACCAAGTACAGGGAGGACACTCAGGAGACCAGCATCCTGCCAAAGGCCCCATTGTTCCCCAGCCTGTCCTCCTCCATTGCCATGACCACCGACTGTTTATTTGTTCAATGCAAGATGACTCCTACTACCACCCCATTCATTCACCCAGAAATTAACTGTGACGTAGCTCTGGACCTCCAAAACCTTGATTTTCCCTCATGTAGCTCTGTGTGCTAAAGTGTATGTGTGGGTGTGTGTGTGTGTGCGTGCATGAGACCTTAGATGACTACTAAAGTTATCACAAGCAGTTCATTTTATTTAATTTTTTAGGGGTTTGGTAAACCCTCAGTGGCTTTCTGGGTGTTCAACATATTATTTTTTTTCTCCTGATACAATATGAAGACTTTCCTTTGCAGAGGTTATTTTCAAGGCCAAGAA
Source organism: Toxotes lorentzi (assembly GCA_037833715.1). Classification (NCBI taxonomy): domain Eukaryota; kingdom Metazoa; phylum Chordata; class Actinopteri; family Toxotidae; genus Toxotes; species Toxotes lorentzi. The sequence continues at coordinate 14,530,975 of JBBMJY010000006.1, forward strand.
GGGTTGTGTAAGACGTTTTCTCAGCTGGGCTCTTTGTTGGTTTTTTGTTGAGTGATGGAAATGAGGCTTGACAACTACTTGCCAAGGCATGCCAAAAACGTGATGATCACAAATGATCTGATATTATTTTTTGGAGTTATGTTTGACCTCTTCTGTGTGTCAAATGTAGTACAACTGCAGTACAGTATGAAAATGAAATTAAACTTATTTAGAAAGGATAAGATATAATAACAATAATCTTAAAATGTATTCATACAAGGACTGCACCTCATAGTGTGTGCAACAGTGCAACAGACGACAAAGACAATTGAGGGGGGTTGCAGCAAATTTTAAAATTTACAGGTTTCATTGTTTTCCCAAAACTACTGGCCTATACATATATATATTCTCTGTTAAAGATAATGTGATGAAAAAAAACAACAAAAAGATTATTTAAAATGGCTATTTATCACATTTATTACTTTATTATAGGCAACAAACAAGCACAGTTCTAAGTTATAAAGGATATATCAAAAGTCTAACCAGTAAATCAGTTTTTGAACAATCCCATTTTTATTCTTACTTGGTTTCAGTACTAATTTCTTTCTTTGGTGTTGGATTTACTTACAGGGAAAGGGGCTCTACAGCATGTGCTTTGGATAAACAATGCAATAATACATTTATGTAAAACAAAGTTGTTGTCTTTGCTTATTGTTTACAGATACTTCCTGAGCATTAATGCTGAAACTGAAAGACTGATTACAGGCAAGCATATCTGGTGCATAGAGATGGAGACAGATATGTAACCATTGAACAAATATTGAAAAACAAACCTGTGACCTAAGCAAGCATGCGTGCTATATTGTTTAAGTTATCTATTTAACAAGTTTATAAGTTATCAATTTACCAAAAAGAAGCACATGTCAGCTGCTCACAGGTTGTGTACTCTTTGCCATGCTATCAAAAAGGAGAAAGTTGAGGAGTGTTAGGCTGAATTTGATTCAGCTCAATTGAGAGAATACTCAAAGATTTCTGTTCCAAGAGAATCACATGAAGGACTATTTCAGTTTGGAAATATCAGACATTGACCGAAAGCAATAAGAATGTGGCACTGATAAAATGAAAAAAAATCAATAAAGCATTGGAGGCAGGCAAAAATGTCAAAGAAGCAACAACAAATGCTAAGAAGATAAGAGAGCAAGGTGCAAGGAGTGTACTTACATTTTATGAACATTTGGCCACTGAAGTAAAGACAAAAACATGCAAGATAATGTAGTTTAGCAGTTTGGTTTTGGACTGTGAATGAATAGAAAAAAATATGGAGTCACGTACACTTAGATATAGATGTGAAAAAGCCTTTTACAGTTCAGACATACTTCAAACTTGCAATATGTAATGAAGATAAGTGAAGATAATCACAGCTGCCCATGGCAATATCAGTAAACCTACATGAAGAACTGTGTGTTACATAGTTGTGCCTAGTTGGCACAAAATATTGAGAAAAATATTTATTGTCATATAAACAAGTTTGAAGCACACAAAAAGACAAATGACTGGTATCTATGTATATTGGAAAATGTACCAGCACAATATAAATACATGTAAATAGAGGTGGACAGATATCAGAAACACATTTTAAAATTATGCAGTCAATTACAACTGCACAAGCTAAGTTGTGAGAAGATGACAATAGAGTTGAAAAAAAAAAAATACTTGATTTTCCAGGCCACTGAGGGTAAGATCAAAAGAAACACACAATCCTTATGCCTCAATTCATTCTAATTTTTGGCAGCTTCTTGCTAAGACGGGGTGAGGGGAAAAACATGACATTTTCCATTGGGTTTCAGAGTTTCCTGTGTGTTTCATGAGAAGCTGGAAATGACGGAGAGGTACTGCACATGGTGTTCTAATTTTTGACCCACTGGGCCAGATGTGTGCATGTTTTTGTGTGGGTGTATGTGTGTCTCTCTCTCTCGCACACACACAACAACAACAAACAGCATGAATGCTTGAGCCCACATCACAGCTGTTTTGGTAAATGCAGTTTGACTGTGGGGTTGGAAATTGTCTTTCTCCACATTATCAGACTTTTAGGGATTTTTGTGTAAGTGAAACCACTGTTAAAGCATGTATTTGTCTCAACCAGGGATCATGATTTGTAACCAATCACACTTGTTAATTTTTAGCATTCGAATATACCAGCATTTGTTTATAGATTGTTAAGTGAATATGTTTCAAATCTAACCCAAAACTGCAACTGGAAAAATGGCTACCAGTGACCTGAATGACAGAATCTAACATTGCACCGCTGCTATATATGATTGGAATAAAACAAAACTGTCCATTAAATTCATGTCTTAGGAGGTGCAGGAAATAACTTCCAGTGAGTATTGTCTGAATCTGTTGAAACAGATAGGCCTGAACTACATTACTTTCAGATGTGTGCCTTGCATGCTTTCGCTAGCCAGGTTTCTTCTGAAACACTCACAACAGAATAGAATAGAATATACTTTATTGTCATCACACAGTCATGCGCAATGAAATTAAGGATGGGACTGATGAAAAACAGTCTTTTAGGCTTTCTTGTGATTATCCTTGTGGGTTGTAAAAGGGATTCTAAAGCATGTACTGAAAACCTCTCAACTGATAGTGGAACATTTGGTGTAATCTTGGTTTTTCATGTAAAAACAGTTACATATTTTTTTTTGTTTCATAAAGTAAATGTGAGAACATGACAGTGAATGACTTCAGTACATCTCTCTATGAGATGGCTGGGCAGAAAGTCAAACAAGTCCCTGAATTGACTTGTTATTTTCTGTGACGCAGTAATCACCAAAAACACCCCCCTCACCCACCACTAGCTTGTAAAAACAGTTCAGTGTTTTACGTATATGGGAACAGACCCACTCCAGGGGAGTATTTAAAACCATACCTAGCAGTTTTAATCAGGAAGGTAACTGTGAGACTTGGAAACCTTGATACACAATACAGACACTTTTTCAGAAATAGTATAATTTTGTCACAAATTGACACATTATAAGGCATACTTCACTGCAGTTACAGGTAAAAAAAAATGTATATCACATATAATTAGAGTTAAGGTGCAGAGGGCTTTCCCAACATAAACTTGATCTTCCAGTGAAACCAGTTCAGCAATTCTCCATTTATGCAAGTTTTATATACACAGATCACTGTCTTGATTATATAAAACACAGAGGAACAGAAGCTATCAGAGATAACGCCTAACCTCTCTGATAATAAAGTTACACAAACACATGCTGAATGTAGGTTTCCATCTAAACTCATTGTGTTGGACTT
>JBBMJY010000006.1:14540234-14553032 GCA_037833715.1 Toxotes lorentzi
ATGTCCAGTCTCAAGAAGGCTGGACACAAGGCAGAGGCTCCCACAAAAACATGACACGTTGCTATTGTTAATAAACACATCTTTAAGTTAGTTTGAAGCCGGGAACGCTGGTTTCAGTTAGCACGTCATATCAGGCTTAGATACAACAAAATTCTCTTAATGTTTAAGTTTGATTATTTATGTTAACTATTTCAAGGAAGAACTAGAAGTTGTTTTAAGAAAGTCCAATTATTTCATGAAAATTATACACATGGGCAAGATGCTCCAAATGCTCGTTATCTGATCATATGCTGTTTTCTAGTTTGTGTAAACAAGAACTGACCTTCTTAAAGGCTTTGAACAATATTTTTTAGTTTAGTTTAGTTTTTACTTTTAAGAGCTGAAGATGAGCGAAGTTCAACCAATTCTAAATTAAAAATGAAATTAAAATTCCCAGACTCCAGACTCAACTGTGAGAAGGCGGTCCATGTTTTCAGATAATCCAGTACAGTTCACAAAAATTTACAATAGGTAATGACTGCGCATGTGCAGCTCACATTGGCAGACTCGTGTAGCACTTCCTCTTGCGGAGGTCCGCTTTATTTTCTGCAGCTAAATTCTCTTTCTTTAATGTCCTAATTGATTATCATTGGCAATCATTCCTGTGATTCCCTTATAATAGCATTACCACTAATAATAAACCTAACAATAATAATATTACATTAATAAAAGACAGACATTTACTTACAGGATCATTGCCAAATGTATAACACAAAGTCATTTGAAAGTGGGTCGTGAACATAGAAGTGTGGACCATCGACTCGGATTATTATTAGAAGTACTGTGATATTTAATATTTGATCTTTTTCTTCCGTGACATGAGCCCACTGCTACATCACCCCAGAGATTAACAGGTGAAGCAAATTCATTCACCTCCACCCACTTCCACCTCCGTTTAAATACCGGTAAAACATACTGTTGCGTTTTATAGTAACATGTTGAAACACTGAGGCAGGGAATAGCGCAGGGAGAGATCGTGCAAAAGCGAAAATCAAGCGGATATTACTTTAAGGAGAAAGAGACGGTTCAATTTCATGAGAATATCTGCGTTCTTTAACACTGGCCATTAATGAGTTGTTATTTTCCCTAGTTTCCAGGACAGTGAAAGTGATCCTTTATTTAGAGCTTAAACTGTAACATGATGACATGAAAAGTAAGTTGACAGGATGACTACGGCATTATTTTTGTTGCTTTGCAAAACAGTCAACTCTCTGATTGAACCAGAGTAGCATCACAAACTCACTTCACTATCTTTGATTTTACAAGGGGCTTGGACTACTGATGATGCCTTCATAACTCATCGTATATTCTATAAACATAAAATTATTTTACTGACTGTTACTAATGATAACGTATATGATATTTATGCTTTCTCTGTAACCACTGTCAGTTCATAGTGGCGTTATACTATCAGCCTACTGAGTACTTCTTATAGGAAGAAATCATTCAATAAACACAGAGCACCTAAAAGTCATTGCTTTTATGTTTAAGGACGTAGCCCTGGTCACAAGTTTTATTTTTTGTATTTACTAATTTGAGGGTCTTGAGCAGCCTAGCTTTATTGTTTTTTTAAACCTACATTTCTATTTTGGCGAGTTCATTTGTTAAAACCTCTTTCTTTAAAAATCTAAAGCTCCTTTAAAACAACCGCTTTCCAAGGCGCAGCCTGAGTTTACCATTTTCTCCTGTACATTGAACGCCACACACTCGTGATTAGCTGCTTACGTCAAACTTGCGTGCGAGGACAGTTACATCACGTAGCCGGCTCGTTACTTCCGCCAGATGGTACGTGCTGTGCATGAGCCGAAACACCAAATACTCTTAAAACCTTTCCGTTTAAATTTTTTTTTTTACAGTTGATTCAAACAGCGACACACTCCTTAAAACAGGTAAGAACCAAGTCCAACCTTAACAATGGCGTAATGGAGGTTTTTTATCTGCTGTTAAAACTGTCATCCTCGCTCTGCAGTGTTTTGTACTTGTATGTGAGCGTTCGCAATATGGCCTTTAATCAAAATGGAAGGCACTTCAAATGACTGTAATGTAATGTTTGTTTGTTTTTTATCGTAATTGTACAGTTTGTGATGTGTCCTACAAGATGCAGGATATGCAGAGAATTTTAGGCTCATAAAGGCATGCGTCACCGATCTGCCCTTCATGTGTAACCTCTGAGCAGTTCATGTGGCATTCACATTAGCTTTGAACAGCGAGTTACAAACCAGCTACAGGTGTGAATTTAAACTGTATTCATTTTCTAGGCTATAACTTTAACCATATCCACAGCTGTAATTTAGGTTTTCAGTGACGATTGAATTCCACTTGAATGAGCTAGCATGCTATGTGTTGTGAATAACATCCATCTTAAGCTAATAGCTAACTTTCCTTTTCTCTTTAGTCAGGATGTCTGCCTACGATGAGAATGAGTCCAAGTTAATGCGAAAAGTAAAGGAGAATCCATTTGTCCCAGTCGGTGAGTAGGCCCTCATGTTTACATCATGGAAAGACAAAAAAAGTGTTAGAAATAACTGCATTCAACTAAAATGAACCAAAACATTTGAGTTAAAACAGAATTGTGTTGTCTTAAAATATGTTGTTAGTGGAACCCCACTGTTTGCTTGTTGTTTTTTTTTGGTAAACGTAATTACACCCTTTGTAGTTAGTCACCTATGTAGAATGACATGTCTTTTTGCTCCTTGTAGGGATTGCTGGATTCTTTGCCATTGTTGGGTACAGACTGATGAAAATGAAAAGTCGGGGAGACACAAAAATGTCGGTGCACCTGATCCACATGCGTGTGGCTGCCCAAGGCTTTGTGGTTGGAGCCATGACTGTCGGTATGTAACCTGGAGTATCAAGCGTCTGATTAGAGCTCAGCTGCACGGTTTCAGTTTTTGCCAAACTGCTTTGATTTATTTTTTTTAATTTTATTTATTTGTTTTTCTTTACATAGTGACATGTTTTGATTCCTCTTTATATCACAAGTGGTTTTGACTAAAACTGTTATCTTTAAAAAAATAGAGATCAGGATTTTGCCTAGTTACACCCTGACCATTTATATTTGTCAATGACAAAGTCTGAGCTACAATATTTGTCTTACCTGTTTCTAAGTAGATATAAGGAGTATTGTATAACTTGTTCCTCTCTATCTTTGTTTTTAGGAGTCCTGTATACAATGTACAGAGATTACTTCGCAAAACCCAGAGAAGAACACAAATCAGAGCAAAACAAATGAATGAAGCCTCTTATACTGTTGTTTTATTTCCCTTAATATTAAGATGTGTAGAGCATTTATTTTTTTGATGTGTCATAACTTTTGTATGCACACATCCCTTCAGCATGTCACCTATACTATAACTTAGTATAACACACTATCCTCTAAATAGTACACCAGAAGGTCGAGCTATAACTTCTGTATTGAGAAGGAGGTGTATTAATCTCAGCTGTTTGAGCACTGGTTACACTCTGTGTGTGCCAGTGCTCAAACCCAGCTGGTTTGATATTGTGTGGACAGGTGACATTAGTGAATACAGAGTTTTGTTGCCTTTTATTTTAAAGAGTGAGTGAGATATCAGAAAGTAGACAATTTTGAATTTAATTTATAGACAACCACGAATGGCAAGTAGCCTGATTTTTTTTTTTTCTCTTTGTCAATATTTTATTGTCTCATACCAGCTATATTCTTTTATGTCCTAATTTAGGGATGTTTTGCCAAAAAAAAAAAAAAAAAATACTTACACCTTAGCCCACTTTCTTTCAAATGGGCATCCCAGTACATTTTGGGCATCTTGAGGAAGGCTTTGACAATACTTGGCATACCAACAAGACCTGAGCTCTCACAGTATTTAAACAATCAGAACACAAGAGAATTTTTGACTCATCACAGCATCATTCCATACAACAAATGTTTTAAAATACTGACATGGAACTTTGCAAAGGGAAAAACCATACCAACCCATAAAGGTCTCTTGCAGAATTAAAATGGGCAATTTTCATTCTGTAAGCTTCATAGAAATTGATGGTGTATAACAGAGGGGTCCAGTATTTCATTACGGCAGCTTCACAAGCCCTCATGAGACATATAAACCAACTGACACCTACATATGCAGACTTTGTGGTAGCCTATAAAATATCATCATATACCCTACCTTGTGATATGCTTAAATAGATGCTTTGTTAAGGTATACACAAAGTTGAGTTTTGAATTTTCTGTGCTAATACAGAATCTATTATTTTTGAATGCTGTTTTTTTTTTCCTCTGGAAATAAAAATGACCATTCTTGTAATTCTGAAATTTTGTAGAGTGCACATTTTGGAACCTCAGCAAGTTGCCCTGAAAATGTGTTTTGACTGTTTTCCTTAAGTCTTTTGTACCATACAGTAAACCATACAGTAAACTGCCAATTAATCAAGCACACCCACTGCTGCTTAAACAAATGCAGTCTAGCATACAGACAGACTACAGACATGATACAAGAAACACCTACCAGTGCAATGCTGTGCAGGTCAACGACACCATAAAGTACAGCCTTCAGAATGGCCTTAATGTTTAAACAAAAGCTGAACATTACAACATTCATAAAAGTAGGATTTAGTCAAGGCTGAATTAGTTTGTTAGTTGTACCAAATAACCTCCTAGTGAATGGAACATTGTACTCTTTACACTTCATTGTGCTCCAGCATCCAAAAAAAATCCAAACAATAAAACCATTAAATCACCCTTACACTCCCATCAAATAAAACTCTGTTCTCCTTGACTGCTTTATCAATGTTTTAATCTTTGAAATACTTCCCGTCTTGTCCCATGAGTAAATGCTGTAAAACGCGGTGTCATTGTGATACGGCAGTGAAGTGTTACTCACGCAGCGAGACTACCTGGTATCCAGAAATGCAACCGCCCTGTTCCATCTTGGAACACCTCCATTTTCACTGCTGTGTCTACACGGCATTATGTCTCAATGTGCTCTGAAATGAAAGCACAGAACAAACGGACATCTTGTGACACCCTGTGGCCTGAAAGGTGCGTAACACCCAAAACCGGAAAACCCAAAAAACTCGATACCTCTAGGGATTCGCGTGCAGTATAAACACAGTCGAACATCCCGAATGCTGATGACTACATTATTGCTCCCGCGAGATCTTGTTTTAAGACTCTGGAGAGCCGTTGCTATGGATACAAGAGCGTCGCAGTCAGTGGGGAAGCTGCTTTCTTCGCCTGCCATACGAAACGATGTAGTGCAAAACGGCTTTTAATTTGTTTACAGTTGCTATTCTGGGATAAGTGACAGGTGAGCTATTTTCTCTTTTTACAAGCTTAACTTGTGGGTGAATGTACTTTGTCACATTAGCATAAACATCAACTAACTTATCTCGCTAATTGCTCGACACGTCACCTAGCGCATATTGATGTTTTGCTAAGTGGTGGAGTTAAATTTAGCGGTTTAGGCTCTTGACTTGACACATTTAGGCTAGCAATAGGGTAATGAATAACAATCTGGTCATACTTCATAGTCATGTCCCTGTACAACAAGAAGGAGGTCACTCTGTCATCTTGCTTTTCTGCTACTGTCACAGGGATGAACGCAAGTTTACTGCATTCATTGTTTAAATTTGGCCTCCTAGAAAAATATAATAATCGATGGACCTATGAGGGCCAAACTGGTAAACGTAATGGCTGTTTTCATTTAGCCAAAACCTTAAAAAAGCTTTAGCTTTTACTGTATAAGAGAATGATTTTCCCTTATGTTGTACATCATAGATCATGGAGCATGACGATGAGCTGAATGACTTGCGGCTTCAGTTCCAAGCTCTACAAAGACAGCAGGAGAAAAGAAAATTGGATAGGAAAAAGGAGAAAGAACCAGATAGACTTAATGTCAGTGTTTCACAGAATGATTTGGAACTCTCAAAGCAAGGCATTCAGGAAGACAACCTGGCTGCAGACAACAGGTGAGTCTTATAAAGGCTGAAAATGTTTACCAAAGTTGTTTACCTCAATGGCAGCTTTAATTGCTTTGGTACTTTATTAGTTATAGAAAGAATATAAATAGTGAAATCGTTCAGGTGTGAAGTCTTTATCATATACTTGAATAATTTTTGGTGACTAATGAGAGCAATCATGTTCTTAACTTGCAATTAATTGCCTTCCCATAGGCTTCTGCAGAATGAGAATCAGAATTTGAAAGACCAGCTGAGAGAGCTAATAGATGAAAATGGTCGGCTCTTCAAACTTCTGAGCGAAAAGGATTTTGAAATTAAACATCTAAAGAAGAAACGAGAAGAGGAACGACTGGCTTTAGCGGGTATGACCGTAACCATACCATAACCTGTGCTTCATACCATGATACAGTGATGTCAGAGATGCATCACAGCTTCCTTATGGCTCCTCTACTCATCCATTTAGGCACATCTGGATTGGCAGGGGATGCAGCAGCCACCAAGATTGTTGAGCTGTCTAAGAAGAATAGAGAGCTAACTGCGGAAATTGAGCGAGAAAAGATTAAGTCAAAGCAAAACAGCAACAGAATCAAAGAGCTTGAGAAAGAGGTAACAAAGTTATGAGTTAAGTGTATCATCTTCTTAAATAACTACATGCTGTTTATCATGCCGTTTATAGAAAGCCACGATTCGTTACAGAGGGAATAAATGAATGATGAAGTGTAATGTCATGCTGCATTCTATAGCTACAGGCTGCTTTGGTGAACTCTCCACCTGGACAAAAGATAGAGACAAAGTCACAGAAGAGGCTATCTGAAGACTGTGAGGTAATTACTTAAGTAGCTGTAATGAAAATTGACCAAAAGGATATTTAAGTCTTCCTAACTGTAATGGTGTCAGCCCAATCTGAATTATGTATAATTTGTTCACAAAAGCAGGAAAATCCAGTGGTGAAATCTCTACAGGAAAAATTAGCTGCTGCCCAGCTGAAAGTGATTGAGTATCGCAACCAGGTTCAATCTGTCAAGCAGGAGTTGAAAGTAGCTCAGAAGGTAGTATCTTTTTTCCTGATTTAAGTCTAACTGCTAAGGAAGAATATTATGCATTCTTATGATTAATTATCTGTGACTTGCATATTCCAAAATATGAACTCCTTCGTTGCAGGTTCTGATCAGTGAGGTTGGAGAAGAGGTCAACCTTCAGCAATTACTGAGCTGCCCAGGAAGCTTTAGAGGTCGCTCTCAGCAGATACTGGCTCTTCAGACAAGGGTATGTTAGAAATTAAATTATATCTTAAGCCATAATGAGCTTCTCAAATTTAAGTTTATAACAGAGATAATAAAGTGCTTTGTAAAGTCACTAATAAAAGATTTGCACATAAAACAAGTACCTGAATTCAACATTTAAGATAACTGGACATTGTGCAACAGGTGCGGGACCTTGAGCAGCAGCTGAACCGGTCAACCCAGCAGAGACAGCCAAGTGTCCTGAGTGTAGAGGAGGAGTTTCTGGGCATGGGGGTCCTTCTGAAAACCCCATCTCAAGACAGGAACCTCAGCTACATCCGCACCATCGAGAAGGAGAAGAGGGAGGCATTCGAAGTGTGTATACATATTTGTACATTACATTTAATGAATTGATATATTAATCTGTTAGTGTACAAAGGTCTTGCTCTCTTTTCACAACTGTATAGAGGATCTCGGAGGAATATGAGGCCCTCCTGAAAGACCATGAGGATGTGAAGAAAAAGCTGGAAGCCTCTAAAGCCAGGAACAAATCTCTATCTGTTGAAATGAAAACTTTGAAGGCCCACATTTCCACCCTACTGGAGAAGGGTAAACATGATGATGAGCTTGTGGATGCTTTGCTGGTAAGGAATTAGATAAACAAAAATGATCTTTAGTGACATTTATATACCATTTGTACCTGCTTTTATGTGCAGACAAACAAAGTGATGTGTATCGTAATTTTAAAGTGGCTATAGAGCATGTTTGACTACATTTTCAAGTATATGAAAACCTGTAAATCATCTGTTCAACAAGAAAAACAGACCTGTTTTCAGATTAACTATAGAAGGTTTTGACAGGTGTACATAAACTCAGTCAGATCATGAAATTATGGATCATGGACAAGAAAATCATTCAGATTGCAGAAACGTGATAAGGTTTTCATATAACAACAGAAATTCATTTAGTTCGGAAATTAAGTATGGTTAAATGCATAACACGATTAAAGCCCATCTAACAATTTGTAGTTTAGAAGTAAATGCTCCTTGAAAGGCGTGGAATGCTTTATACATTTAATGGTTTATTAAATGTACAGTTCAGCCCACATACCACATAACAATGAATAATGATTGATTTCACATCACATTTACAAGTTAAAATATGCCCCAGAATGCAGAAAGAAGGATCCTCCGTGGTGAGCCCATGCTGTGCAGCATTGTTCTCAACAGTACCTGCTCCTTATTTCATCTACCTCTGGCAGCAGCAGCAGACCCAGATGCAAGAGGTGCTGAGACGGCTCACCCAACAGCAGAATGGACAGAGCAAGGAGACCCAGCAGAGCCCGAGACAACAGCTGAGCAGTGAGCCCTCAGAGCACAATGCTCTCATCCAGAAGCTTCAGCAGATGGTTGCTGAGAAAGAGGCAAAGATCAAAGAGCTTGAGAAAAAAATCCATCCGCTCTCTGTCAAGGTAAAAAAAAAAAAAAAAAAAAAAGCAAATGTAATGTTGCATTTAATATTTTGGCAAGCCTCTGGAAAATTTGAGTTTGAAATGTTATGTGTCTATTCAGGCTTTTCAGTTAATCAAATCCAGAGTTTGTGTGCTCTGTCATAAATTCAGAAATATTGGATTAAAAATCTGGCAGGACATTAAATCTGTGTTTACAACTGCTGCAGGAAGAGGGCGTGGAAAGAGAGTCCATCCTCAAGACAACAATCAGCAGTTCAGGTTTTTTCCCTGAAGAGGGAGACATGAACAAGAGAATAACATCTTCAGGGTAAGCATGCTAGTTGTAATCATGCTAAATGATCATTGGAGTATGAATATTGTTAGTTTACCTTAATGGATTTTTACCACAACACTCATTAAGACTTTTGATTTAGTATTTAAATCTTAAACTACTTTTCTTTGCTAACAGTAAGATTAGGTTGGAAGACATGTTGTCTGGCAAAATAAGGGTTAATAATTCTCTCTGGCTAATGGGGGGCTTTCTGTAATCAGGTTATTGATTTGTTTTTGTGCCTCACAGCTTTGTCAGTGTATTCTGCTGGGATTTCTGTTAATATGACTGTCAACTTTTTTTTTCCAGTTCTGTTTCTAAATTTGGTCATAAACTGGTGCTGCCTGCGGTGGGTGGTAGTATAGAATTCAAGTAAGTGGACATAAAGCTACTCTGTGTATTGTTATATATCAGGTTAGGTGCCACTATGAAATTAATGAACAGAAAATAATGTTTTAATGTTGTATCCTTTGTTCTCAGGGGTCCAGGTCCTTCGAAGTGTCCTCAGTGTTCAGCTGATGTGAGTGCACTCATGACTCAGTGCAGTGAATATAAAATCCTCTGCGTGGAGAAGGACAGACTCATTGAGCTGGTGAACGTCCTCCAGATAAAGTAATAAAGACTGTAGATATTGTTTTTTTTTTTTTTTTTGTCTTGGAAATTGTTTTCCTGCTGAACACACCTTTTTCACCAGTTTATTCCTCTCCATTTTCTACTGTCAGTGCTACATGGTGTTTGTTGAAATGCTCATCTTGGAGAAACATAGATCTAAAAATGTTTCTCGATTTTCAAACAATTTATACTGATGCTAGTACTGTACATGACCTTTGAAAGCAAGAACATTTTCATTTTGTTACATACATACACTGCAATTTTCGTAAAAATTAATATTTATGTTAGTATAGTAAAAATGTTACCAATGCTGTTTGTCAGCTTCTAGTCCCAGACACGCCCGTACCCATGCACTGAGAGTTTGTTTTGCAGTGGTTAAATGATTCACATGAAAAACACTGAACCATTGGAATGTTCTTTTTCATATTTTGTTTTCATTTATTTTCATTTGGTAATTCTGACATTTTTGAGTGTCATGAACATCAAAATAATATTTTCTGATTAGGCGTGAGGGAGTGTTGCAATGTTACAAAACCAAAACATTCTGCTAATTTGTAGTCCATTGTATGTGCCCATTTTAAGGGCTCTCTGATGACTGCAGGGTTGCTTCCACTAGTTCTTGGAGTTCATTTTTATTTATTTATTCAATTGATTATTTATTTAGTCAAACTCAGATTGAGGAGTGCACTAAAACAAAAAAAAGTTTTACAGTTTATTTCACAGCCTTTTGGTGTTAGAACATCTTCCCAGTGCAAAAAATTACTAAAAAGAAACAATGTTCTACCACAAGAAAATTAATTACATCATAAATAATGTAATGTAACATAAATGTATATGTAAGTAATTATACAAGTATTACTTTGTTCACATATCTATGTCCATCTCAAGCTTCATTAGTCCATCTCTATAGACAGCATCAAGAGGAACTGCTTTACCTTTATTTTTACTCATTTGCGCCTAACAGAAACCTCCTTGTTTTGAATCTTCCAGAGAAAGAGAGATGAACCAGAGGAGTTTGGAGGCAGAGCAGAAGTATCAGGAGGAGCGCCGCAGGACAGTGATCCTGGAGCAGCAGCTGGAGAGGACCAAATTAGACTCAAAGTAAGGACTATGCAAGCAGCAAGGGTGGAATGGTATGCCAAGGCTCAATGACAACATGAAGTGGCAATGTCAAGCAGATTTTCATTTTTCGCTTTTTTTTAATGCTCTGACTCAATTTCTCCCTTGTCTGTCTTGCTTGTGGTTGTCACAACTCCATCCCTCAGGAGCAGTGTCTCTCGGCACTAGAATGGCAGGAGTCTATAAACAACAGGAGCTGTCCATAGACAAACTGGATAGACTGTCCAACAATTTGATTGGCATTCATAAACATTTTATATCTAACTTTGACAACACTGTAGATGTCTTGAACTTTTCCTGATTTTTGTTTTTGCAACTATAAAATTTACACCAGACAACAACAGAAACAGTGATGCATGGCAACGGATACACTGCCTCTGGACAACGCTCATTCTGACCCTCATGTCTGGACTGCACAGAGATGTTCATGTTGCTCTTATATGTTGTCTCCTGGCTGGTTATTCAGCTGGAGGTAACAGAGGCGCTGAGGGCATCGCTAAAGAGCACTCTCCACCATGACCTGCAGCTCTGCAGTGACGTGATGAGACAAGTCAAGCATGTTTTCCTGCAGGCTCTGTGACAGCCCAGACAAGACACTAACCAGGGGAGCTGGCTGGTCCCTGCTCAACCTCACGTCCAGCTGAGCTCTACCTTCTGCTGTCACATGTGTCAAACAGCAGCCTGCAGGAAACAGGCTCTCGTCTTCTGCTGCGCAAACATCGCACAGGTCTCCTCCTTTTTCTCCATTTGAACCATCGACGACAGTTTATGATGGTTCCTTTGTGCGTTCAGGTGACCTCACTTTAACCACTTGAGTACCTTAAGTAGCAGAGCTTTCAACAAACCTAATGGCATCAGACAAGTGTTCCTGCCGATTACAGAAATGTTTGATAGGATGTCTCCCCATAGTTTCATATTTTGTCTGCTTGCTGTTTTATAAATGTCACTGTCACATTTTATTAAATCAGTGTATGTCTTTTCCTCCGCTGGCAACCTTAAGTGCATAACAGGTATAGTGCACAACAATGTCTGTTTTAAAAAAAAATATTTTTGTAAACTAATGAGGCATCCAATTTAATCAATGAAAAGGGAGTGAAATCTTCACCAAATATTTTGAATATATTGTTTACCTTCATGGCTATTACCTTCCTAGAGATTTTAGTTTTTTTTGGCTCCAGAAGGTTGTACGTAAATGTGTTACAGACCAATCCAAACAGTAAACTCCTCAGTTAAGTTCCCTAAAGCTTCAATATTCCTTTTAAATATTACTGTTAATCATTTCTGACTTGAAACCAGCTGTGTGGGAATAGTGGTTGAAAATGAATGCGGACTCAAGCTGCACAAACTCCCACTGTAGTCCTCCATATGTTCCCCAGAGCGTGTCACACATATGTACAGTGTGTGATCTTAGATTCTTAATCCAAAGGTTTTCTGGATATGTGTAGCCTGGTGGGAGTGGCCCTTACATTCATACTAACATTCATTCTAACATCTGAGTTATTTTCTTCCGATGTAGCCAAAAGGATTTCAGCAGAACCCCCCCCCCCCTTCTCTTCCCCCTCCACATCACGCTTAATTTAAAACCATGGCTGAGTTAGTGTGCTGCTTCAAATACCGCACTATTTCTTCCAGGACCCTGTGGGAGATTGGCAGGTCCCCATTGGACTGAGCGAGAAAGTGCCACAAGACAAAAATATCAGCGTTTGGACGTGATGAAGAAAGCCTTTATGCTCAGAGTAACAAAAAACAGCTTGTGTTGAATACCTCCTGGATAGAAGGTGAGGCACCCTTTAATGTAGTAGAGTGAGATGTGTCATTGGAGGAATGGATGAGATACCATGAGCCTCATGACTACATGCCCTGCAGGACTGCCAAATGTGTATCAAATGCAGCAATGTGCGTCAGAAAGGGTGTTGATGGAGCAAATACTTGTCATGGTCCCTAACTGCATCCAATTCCAGGGAAAATGTTTCACTTCATAAATTTTGGTTCGGTTGTTTAAAAAAAAAAATATATATAGATAGATAGATAGATAGATAGATAGATAGATAGATAGATAGATAGATAGATAGATAGATAGATAGATA
>JBBMJY010000006.1:14553132-14587534 GCA_037833715.1 Toxotes lorentzi
GATAGATAGATAGATAGATAGATAGATAGATAGATAGATAGATAGATAGATAGATAGATAGATAGATAGATAAAAAAATAAAATAAAAAATATATATATTCACCATAACACAGCTTCATATAAAAAATTAAGTCAGTGTTTGTGGGTATGTAGAGTGAGGCTTTTATTATGAACGTGTGGTAGTTGATAGGAGCAAGGCCAATATGACCAGCTTTTTGGGGTTTTAAATAAAGTTTATTGCTGTTCAATACTCATTTCACTGTAATTTAAGCTTAAAACTAATGTTGTCATAGATTAATACAACTCCTCCTGTTGACTCCAGTCATTAGAGAGTGTCATCACTTTCAAATAAATTACACTTCACCAAACAATTTTAATATTGTTTTATGTAGCTGTATTACGCAGAAAGGTGTAGATTTATTCCAAAATGCCCAATAACCCACCAAACCAAACACAAACTTATGTAAACACAGCATACGTAAACAGCCTCACCTATTTGTCATTCCAGGTTTGAATGACTCCTTTCTCCATCCTTCTCCTCAGAGGTATTCCCTCGTTCTGGACCAATGCTTCCTGCAGACCATTGACTGCATCCAGAAACTAAAGTAAATAGAGGAGCTGTGAACGCAGAGGTTAAAGTTAGCCATCAGTATATGAGGGATCTGTGAACTTTACTCAGGCCAGAAAACGGTTTGTGCCTCTATGAGTCCATTCATCTCCTAGTGCCTCTCATTTACATGTAATGGAAAGAAAATAAACAGCAGAGTCCTAATGTGCTCATTTACAGTGAGTAGAAATAAAATAATGAGCTGTTATCTTTACTTCAAGACAGTGCTGAAGCAATGATAAGCAATTTTTTTTTTTTTTTTTTTTTACAAGAGAAATGTTCATCAAAGTCTACAGGATGAGTAAAATTGTTGCTGACATTGATATCCAAGATCAAGTGTGGAGGCGTTCACCACAGCCGCCCACAATTTATAGTGATGTGTCGACGAGACAAGTTCTGTCAGCAGAATATCTGATCTCCATTATGATATATGCCTCTTGCTCTCTTATTTCAAACATGAAGTTTGCTCATTTTCAAACTTTGCCTTTGCTTGCAGTTTCCCAGTAGACACATTGTAGTGGAGCAGTGGGGTATCATGTCAATACTGTATGGTCTGCTTTTTTAAGTAATTTGTTAATTTCATCAAGTTTAAAAATAGGTGGCATCACTAGATGGCAGTGTGGTTAGTCATGTGCTGTGTATCAACTCATATATCAACTTTTATCAACTGTGTTTTCAGTCAGTGACTTATCGTCCTGCGACAAAATGCAAAGCCAAAAATGACAATTAAACATATACAATATGCTTAATCTTCTATAAACATAATTAATGTGCATTATCTATACTACGCAATACATTGTAGTTGCCATTGTTATAGCCCAGTTGTGATTAAATCAATAGACTGTAAAGAAAAGTTATCTCTTTACTTATGGAGAGAATAAAAGTAAATAGAATTTTGATAAATGCAATAATGATACAGTAGCTATGTCCTTGTGGAGGCAGTATTGTGAATTTAAATCAGGCAAGCAGAAATCAAAATGTAAAAATGTAGGAGTATATCTTGGTGATGACATCGCTGCAGAATACGGCAGCTGCATTTTGCTACTGTGCAAAGGCACAGAGAGCAAACTGACACTAAAACAAAGGGACTCTGAAATGGTGACAACCATGTTTAGAAAACTGCTACCTCTTGACAAACTGCTCCTCACAGACTGTGCCCTGCATGCACTTCCACAAAAGGCTGCCCCCTCCCAGTTGCTGTAGAAACCCAGCCGTCACTCTTGACTCGTGGCTCATCCTCGTCTCACCCCCTGCCCCCAATGGTATAACAATTTTCTCACTCAAAATTGAATTGCTCTCCGTGTCCTGTCAAACGCGGAAATAATCAGTTTCTTCAGGAAACACTCTGGCTCACATCTGATGACAGCCGTGGCAATAAAAGAAACTGCTGCTTTGTTTTTATTCAATATCTAGTACTCAACTTTCATCGTTGCATTTTAATACACCTAAAAACTACCACTGTCAGAGAAGAATATATATAAAACATATGAAGAACATGTGCTGGAGCTGGAAGTTTGAATCACTGGCTGTCATGTGCGCCCATCATCACTGGTGTTACGGCCACCTGACGCACAAAGACTCTGGTGCTGACTGGAGCTGCAAGGCAGGAGTGAGGGCAAGCCCCTTAATGAACAAAGTTGTTAAACAAGTCCCTTAACACATGCTGACACAATGGCATTGACCTTTAGCTCACAAATATGATCACTGCCAGTGGGATCTGCTGCCTTCTGGAGGTGTGCGGCTGAGCACCACTGATCACAGACTGCTGATTTTTGTAGTTTTACCTTTATCTAGTAGTTCACAGTGGTAAGAAACAGAAATAATTGGGAGAGACAAAAGGGGATGACATGCCAGCTGAGCCACCACGACGCCCCAGGAGGCTGCTTGTTGCTCTGAGAAATGCTGTCTGTGCATGCATTATGAATATATATATGTGAAGCTTTGTTTTGACAACAATTGCATCCACCATTAATGCTTAATGGATCCTCATTTTATCTGCACAGCTTTATAAGCTGTAGCTCTTTATGTAGCGCTCTAAGAAAAGGATGGTATGCTCAATTAAATATTATCAGACTCAAGGAAGAAAAAGCAAGATGTTCAGATTTTTCAAGCTATGTTTAAGCTTCCCAGATAATCCTAAATGAGTTGCATTGTCACATACCATTCAATTTAAAAGTGTAGGTATGTTTTGTTTATTTCTGTCAGCTGCTGAACCCTGAACAGGCTTTTTTTTTTTTTTTTTTTTTGGCTCAACTTGTTCCTTATAATCCGTCAATCGAAATATTTGCTAAATATACCTCACATTTCCAGGCCCTATGTGGAGGCTCTACCACCTTACTTGTCCTCTACCCCCTGATACGAGGCTTTAATGGCTCCAAGCGTGTTTCCTCTATCACACAGAATCTAGCTCAGCAGACAGCCATAGGATGAAAATGTCAAACACTCAGAGTTTGTCCCACTGGAGGAAGCCTTTTGACTCCCTGTATTACAATCATTCTTGAGCAACACCGCAAAATAGTGGTAAGAAAAATGCCTAGATTATTTAATCTAGTTTAGTAGAATGGAATTTGACATAAATGTCCTTAAAAGCAAAAAAGTGCATCTACAAATGTGAAAAACGTGTGTTTATCATGCTTCAAACGGTAAAATTCATACTTTACTTTTTTCCATTCAGCTAGCCTGCAGGGCCGATCATGCAATATTACCCACTGTAGTTTCTCAGACACCCCGCTTTAATATTGTTTTGATAACAACGGATTTTGCATTTTATGATTTTTTGTAAAAACACCCATAGATGCTTAGAAATAATTTGGTAATAGTATGCACTGTATATTTCTCTTGATCACTTTGGTAATCTAAGAACACAGGTATCCATATGTAAGAAAAACTTCAGAAAACAAACTGTCACAGATGCAAAGCATCTCTCTAACACTAATACATCACCAGTAATTGTGATTCTGTTGCAGAAAGAATGAAATGGCACTAATTACAAAGAGCTCAGCCTACAATGTAACAATTTTAATGTTCATATGTGCCCTGTAGTTAGGAATTTCTGTCCCATGTGGTGCCGTTTTGGTTGTTTTTTACACAGTGTTTTTCTCATTTTTGCATTCTGTGATCAAGGGGGACTAATCGGTGCAGCGAGGGGAATCACAAGTGCAGTGTTATAATGGTAATGATACTAAATTAAACAAGGCGGTGCACTCACTCAAACTTTTGAATGAGTGAGTGGGTTTATGAGGCACTTCACATCTAAATCTAAATATTCCAGTTACATAAGCTGGTGCATCACTGACTTTGGTAAAAACAGACATCTAATGATCATCATTGAATTGACTGTTTACTTTCTTTAATCTTCAATCAATTACAAATATATTGTTAGGACAAGACATGTGCCCTGACGCCCCACTTTGTTTTGTATTGACAACTACAGCAAAAATAAAATTCCAAGGTAGATTTGTGCAGAGTTTCACAAATCCCAAGGACAAGAGATGGGGCTGCAGGCTGCTAGCATATTTGTCCTGTTAATCATCATCAGGGGAGTCAAATTAAAGTGTGCTACGTGTACGTGCCTTAATCAATGCACATAATGCATAGAGCCTCAGTTTCTATGGTGATAAATGGTGTTTCCTGCTGTCTTTTGCTGTGAAGAAAATCTTCAAAGACAAGATATTTCATCACCAATAATCACAGATTTACCTAGGACAGAGAAGGTTGAGTAAATGGAACTTTAATGACAAAGCATCCACTTTGACTAAAGGCGTTTCTTATTAAATGACCTTTTAGACCTGCCCCGACATCAGGCTGATGCTTGAATCCTGGTGAAAAGCATCTCTCTGCAGAGTGCTTCTGTCAGTCGCTTTACAGTCATTTAACTGAAATCTTTATATAATCTGTGAACTAAGTGTAATGTCTGGTTTTTATAGCACTAGGTGTGAAAATTATATGTGACGTTCACAATAGCAACAAATAAGATGAGATTGGATAACTGCCGGGTTGCCACCATGGCCTGAAAGGCCACATCAGACAAAGTTAGCGACAAAATAGTAAGCACAGTGGAGCATTTACCAGCTAATTAACCACAAACGTCCCGTGGGAGGTGGTGGAGACAAAAATCACAACTAAAGGGAGATTGAATATTACGTTTGCAAGGTGTTCAGAGACATAACATGAATGCTACTGGATGTGTATATAGGCAACTTTTTTGACACTTAATGTCAAAGAAGACCATCTAAATAAGCCAATAATATGTCAGTGTTGTTATTAGAGCTTCTTTGTATTGCCCCCAAGAGGCCAAAAGAGCCCCGATGTTGTGGTGTTTGCAATTTGTAGAACTTTTAGTTGGTTAGTTTCCCTTTACAGGACACATAATGGAAAGAGATTATATGGATATAAGGCAGCCACATCCCATACACACCAAAAAACAAAGCAATGACACAAAGCAATGAAATTACATTTTGCGTTGAGCACATGGCTCATGACTGCTGCCATAGTAATTTGACTCCCACTTTTTGTTTTGTCCTTGGGCAGGTGTATATTGACATCGGATTCCACAGCGCCATGGCTCTTGCTATTTTACCACACTGAAGGTACGAGGCTGTCAGAATTTCTTTACACTCCAGACCCTGAAGCAGGAAAGTTGATGACGCTCACAGCCATTTGCTTCGCTGTCCTGCGCAAGCCAACCTCATGGTTAACTGTACTGCCCATCCCCCCACACGGTGTAAACTGCCTGTCCCCAGCAGTATGAACTGGCTGTAAACCACACCAGGTCTATTAATTAATTAATGCTCCCTAACTGCAGGGTTGGTTCCCTCCATCGTAGTGGAGCGGTTTTCACCTGGCTGCAGTGGTGACCGCTGGTGTGCCTTTGTGTTCGTGCAGTGTTGTGGTAGAAAGGCAAGGGATAGAAAAGAGCAGCGGATAACTGTGGATGGGAGGAAGCCATCAGCAGAATAGTCACCATTAATCACCCAGGGCCATTGTGGTCCCATCCTGTACACGGCGCCAGTACAGGCAGGCAGGCAGACGGAGAGAAAGAGTGAGAAGGAGAGGAAGAGGGAGAGTGGGGGGCAGGGTGGCTGCAGGGAGAAAGAGGGGCAGAGAATGGTTGGGGATCAGCCTGTATGTCCACCTCAGCTCCTACTGCGGGGCTGGGGAGCAGTGCTGCTGTCTCAGTGCTTGTCCTCCGTGTTCTCCCAGATCCCGGATCCCGAGGTAAGAGCCTGATACATCACTATGTCCTCCACAGGTTCTTCTCAGGAATACCCGGAGGGTTTCTCTGTGACGGGAGTAGGTGCTTTGCTGTTTAATACCTAGCTTTATGTGATTCGTGTTTGTTGCTTTGTCGTCAGAGTTGTTGCTTTATTTGCCTTACTATACGATGTGTGACTGTTGAAACCTTATACCCTATATGGTCTTACGTGAACAGCAAAGCAACACATGTTTAAACAGGTGCAAACAGGAGGATGAATAAGATGAATGCTGCTAAAGACAAGATGTTTTTGTGCTTTTGTATGATAGAACATGACTATCCTGATCTGACTACAGAAACAGAAATCCATTATGTTGTTTCAAAAACAATAATTATGCTTCTGAAAAATAGACAATTTAGTTAGTAGCTTGTGGATCATATTAATGTCATTAACAAAACATTGCTTTATTTATAATTATGAATTCAGAATAATTTACAATTTAAATCTCATTAGCTATGGTTGTGTATTATAGACATTAGTAGCAAACTATACTAACAACCAACAAACCAGCCTTGACATTGCAATAAACTTTATGTTGAATACCGATTAAGGTCAGTACGTCTTAAAAACTGGGGGAAATGGGATTATGAGAAATCCCATAGATTATGTTCCTGTATATAGTTATAAGGAGGCAGCAGATAATAGATTGTGTTTGTATTGATTAATATTCATATTTCTGACATTCACATCCACTAAACTTTGCTCTGCAGCAAACACCCGAGCTTATTCTAAGCGCTCAAAGGAAAATCAGTTTAGTAAATTATTACTTGGAAACTGGTCTTGTATGTGTGGAGTAACCCTTGTCCCAGTTCTGATTTTGATATTTTTAGATGTTAGTCTTCCATTGAAATTAATTACTAATCTTCCTTCATTAGTCCCTAAAGGATCTTCTCAGAAAAACAAAACAGAACACTTACTTGAGGAAGAATATCCACACATTCCAACGAATATGTAACAAACAAAACAACTAACCATCCAAGAAAGAAAAATATGTTATAAATGTGGTGGATAATGATTAGCATAAGGTAACTCAGGGTCATTGTGATTCTTAGTTTGTGTTGTTTGTTCCACCAAAAGAAAACTTGAGGCTTATAGCCAGTAATCCAGCCACATGAAATGCCCCCTCCACCCAGAGGGAAGGACTTAGCATTACATAATCACTTTTGAAGCAAAAAAAATGTTATTACTTAAGAGCTGTGCTAAATATTCTCATCAAGGCTAATCCTTCTGTGGGACTTGCACAAACACAGCGTAAATTCAGTCTGAGCATTTTCTTTGCAGCTTCTGCGTTTAAGTTCGCAGTCCCTCTTTTGTTCTCCACAGCAAACAAAGTATAGGGACCCTGAAGACAGCTTGTACTGTCAAGAGTATCAGGTCCGGTAAACAGTAAAAATAGGTTATTTTGCACTGGTGCTGGCACAAAAGAGAAAAGACATACACATTAAAGATTAAAGTAACATCTGTTGATTTATATGTTTCCCTCCATATGACCTCAAAGAACTACTTACTGGTACAGTCTTGAAATTTTTATATACAGTGGTTTCTATCCTTCATAATGATGTCACTGTCTCATCTAATTATTAGAACATTTTTCTATTTAACCACATAATGATGTTATCAATAAAAGCAGCAAATGTAATAAATGGCCATTTTCTGATCCATTGCTTGTTGCTTTATGGACTAAAGTATAGAGTTTCCGAAACAACCTTGTATTATCCAATCAAGTAATCGATAAACAGTAGACAGGGAGAAATCCTCCTGATGGTTTTATCAGGGAACTGATGTTCTGCTGGCTGATCCAAGGCATTGATCTAACACATACACATACATACAGTTTTTATATTCATTGTTCTCCGATTCCCAGCTCTGGAAAGAGGTGTTTTGAAATGCTAAAAGTGTTTGTTTTGGACACTATCGACTGAACTTTGTGCAGCAGAGAATTAAGGCATCTAGAACCATTGGGAAAGTTCAAAGAACATGCAGGCAAAGTCTGGAAACCAGCCTACTCTGACTTGCATGGTCTCATGCCGCCTAGGTTTGCAGACCTCATCCCTTGTTGGTGTTGAGTAAGGGGAAGATTCGGGTGAAGACAGAGGCACAAAAACCCACAGGTTATGTGGGTGTTTGTTTTCTTGGCAGCCGCTTAAGAAATGCTAAAGACTTTTTCACGTAGGCATTTCGTTTTTTTAACATTTTGCCCTGTGCCTTAAAAAAACAACTTTTCCTATCCAGCTTTGTAGCTTGTTCTTGGGGTTTTTCTGTTTGCCTGGAACTGTATGTCAGTTCGGCTACATTTCATAAATCTAAATAAATAGAAAACTAATGAATTAAATGAATATGTCAACCATACCAATAGAGTATGATATCATGGGATCAGAAAGGCGAGGTTGTATAGTGATGTGTGACACGTGACACATTAACTCAGTTCTCTCATATCTGAACTGTGTTAATGTGTGACTGCAACATGTACAGTATTTTAGATTCATTAAGAGTTAATCATTGATTCATTTTCTGTGAAAGGACAAAGAAGTGACTGAAAAATGTTACTACTCTACTGACACACAATGCCTAAAGATCGAAATCTCACACAGAAAAAAGAGCATCATACTTAGATGATGTTAAGCTTGAGTTCCTCTAAGATCTAGTTTACTCCTTGAGGTTTGCTCTCTGTTGTTAGTAGAGATTTAATTATGGTGTGCAGATATTTTTAAAAAATATCTCTTTCTTTTCTACAGCTTTTACCCACAGATCCCCCGAAGAAGCCAGACCCTGTGACCTCAGAGACTGTTGTTTTCTGGGGGCTGCGGTTATGGCAGGTCATTGGCATCTTTGCAGTGTTTGTTTTGGCAGTTGGTCAGTATTTCTCATGAAATCACTTGCTGTCGCCTTCACAAATCATTCTTGAGATAGACAGCCATAATGAGAAATAACTGCAGTTATTCCTCCAACAGTATGATTATCAAGCACAGTGTGATTAGTAGTAATGGCACCTTCTCCAGTGCAAACATATTTGTAAAATATATATACAACATAGAATAGAATAAAATAAAATAAGTTTAGTGCAAAATAAAATAAAATAAGAGTGAGACTGACTTAAAATTTCATTTTAAATCAAAGAATTGGACCACTTAAAATTTTGACCTGATAATGGTGTTTGAGCAGTCAAGCTGCTGAAATGAATCTTGTGGGGGACATGAATGTCTGTATCAAATTTCTATTATACCATTGTATTGAGGTGGAGGTAGGAATATTAGGGACAGGTATGTAAAAAAATGGGCAGATAAAACCTAAACAATGTGTACCATGACCCTCTGATAAACCCATTGTGTCTCTGTTGTGTCTTTGTCCCTCAGTTATCACTCTGTGTTGTATATTCAAATGTCGAATCCCAAGAACGAAAAAGGAAATAGAGGCACGACACGCACAACGACAGGCCGCCAAGAAATATGCCAACACATTAGAGACAGTGCCACCGCTGAATGAGCTGACTGAGATTCCGGGATGTAAGTAGCTCTTTAATATCTTTCCAGTATCCATATGACATTAATTTTACATTAAATTGGTAATAATAACAAGCAGGAGCTCTAACTCTGATGTCAACTGTGGTGCTTTCCTGGAATAGCTCTGCTTGCCTTCTCTTGTGCCACCGTTTCTTTTAATCTCCTGTTTGAAGCTGCACAGGGCAACTTCAAACACTGGTGGCTGCAAATGAGAAAATGGGAGATAAATGTTTGAGAACTGTTTGAACTTCCGCACACTGAAGTCCTGTAACATCAATAAAGTCCACATTATGCCCCCTTAGACCAGTCTGTGATTGCTTTACCCTATATCTGAGAAGCAGGAGAAAAAACTGGTTTCTGTGAATGGAGAGCTGCAGTTTGGATTTTGGGTCTCTATGGGCAGAAATGAGTATTTAACCCTAGAATTACTTTTTTTTTTTTTTAATCTACAGGACCTTAAAAGACTCTTCTCTGTTGTAGTCTCACTTTATGATTAAGGTTATGAGGACAGCTGTCTTTTTACATAACATTGTTTTCTAGGTCAGCTTTAATTTCTTCTTCTTCACTTTCTCTTCTTTTCATCTTACAAAATGCCCCACACCTTGTGAAATTCTTCTTCTCTGTTTTATGCTGTTATACTAAATTTCCTCTTCTCTTCTTTTCTCTTCTCTTCTCTTTTCTTCCTGCTTTTCTTCCAGCTACACCAGATGCCTCTGCTGTACAGACAGTCTCTGAGCAGGTCCAAGCTCAAAGTGCTAACAACAGCCAACTCTCAGTAGTTAGGGTCAGCGAGGAGCAACCCAGCTCCCTCAGTTTGCCAGAGACGGAATGATTTGTTTTCCTTCGCTTCTAATCTTACCTTCTCTCAGACACTCCTCTTGGCTAAGTGACTTTAAAAAACATAGTCCATACACTGGTAGCCACTATAAAAGTCCCCTTTGTGCACGTAACACCCATCTGTCCTAAAGTCAGTCCACCTGGTCCTCCTTGAACGCTATTTGAATGAAATTCATGCAAACAAAAATGCATCTCTCCTTCAACTGCTTACCGCATCGCTTTTGAAATTTATTCCCAAAAAGTAGAGCACAATTTGAATTTTCAAACTTTTGCTTGGTAGTGAAGTTGCAGTGCAGTGGTAACTGTGTGCAGTAGGAAATGAAACTTTTACTATGGCTACAAAGAATAGATTGTACTGCTTTTTCCAAATATGATTTCTTTAGGGCAGCTCGACTTTCGTAGTTTAGACTTTTGTATTTTGTGAGGCTCCCTTCGTTCTCAAAGCCTAGATGTTTTTAATGCAAATGCACATATTTTGCTTCATGCACATTTGCATGAAAATGTCAAGAACGAATGACTTTGATAACTTTGTGAGAATTCTGAGACAGAAAATTGCTGGTACAGTAGCCAGTGGAAGTGGTAATGCATGTCTGTGCTCTGTGCTGGTCTTTCTCTTTACCTGTCTGTTTTCTTTCCCAAGATTAGATTTTACTAAAGCAAATTATTCACACAATCCCCTACTAGTGTTACTTAAAAATGTTCATGGATGTCAGCACTGGTGATTAAATGTTCTTGTTCTTACTTCCTTCTTTTGGGAATTTGATGTGTTTCCTTGTGTGTGTCCAAGCATCTCAGCTGCTTAGCACATTTTAAGAATGGTGACGGAGATCAGGACTGATTATGTAATTATGGAAGAAAAATCACTGGGCTGTCAATAAGTTTTGCTTGCATGAGAATTGTGTCAAATAAGGTCTGTGTTGGGGGGTGGGGTGGGGGGGTGGGGGGAGGCACCACATAATAAACCTACTGTGGTGAGAGCATCCGTATCTCTTCAATCTCTAGAGTCACCACACGGCGCTGATCTAATATGCATCAGAGTAAATTCTCTTTCGTGACTATACAACTAATCAACCATGTGGCTGGGAGAGGAGCTGAAGGGGAGGTACGCTGACTACAGCCATTATAAAGAGTGAGGATGAACAAATTTATTCACTGCTTTAAACCATAAAATCAAAGCAAACCATACTGTAATGGGCAACATAAATATAAGCAAATATGCAAACTGACGTCTTCCTCCCCTGATCATGCCATGTTTGGGGTTTACCAAGATAAAATATGAAATAATAATCTGACAAACCAAATGACCACATACAGTGAATCTCATGTGAATGCAGTGTCATCGAATATAAAGAAGTCAACATATCCTAATGTAAAATTAAATTCATAATCAAAACCTTTGTAAAGTTCTTTTTAAAATGAGGACTTGATTATGCAATTGAACAGTAAATTTAGGAAATGTTCTTCCAGAGCAATCAGTAAAAACACCAAGTATAGCTTGGCATTTGAATAAATGCTACAAATAAGGATCAAGAAACGCCCATTCATATTTCTCGGATATGTCATGTCATGTCATCATCTGCCACTTATCTGGGTCTGGGCCCAGGTCACAGGGGTGACTGCTGCCCAGTCTTACGTCACCTC
This sequence comes from Toxotes lorentzi, assembly GCA_037833715.1. Classification (NCBI taxonomy): domain Eukaryota; kingdom Metazoa; phylum Chordata; class Actinopteri; family Toxotidae; genus Toxotes; species Toxotes lorentzi. Next base: position 14,564,973 of record JBBMJY010000006.1, read on the forward strand.
CCATGGGTGGTGGGCCCATGGGAGGCGGTTCTCTCGGATATGTGCATGGATATATTTTTCAGACATAGGAGAAACTTATCAAATCAGATACTTCAAGGATAAAAGAAAATGTATGTGTATGTGTGTAAAAACAACAAGGCAGATACTGTGATAATGAATTGGAGCTTATACAGTCAACAGATCTAAATTTGTTTTCTTAAGATACAGGTGTGGGCACCATGTCTGACATTGTCCATTGAGATTTTCTTTGTGCCTCCATTCACACATACTTTCTGAACAGTTAAAAGCGCAGATAGAAAAGGAAGCAGTTTCCAGTTTCACTGTGAATATCTGTTGCAAACACATTGTGAGAAAGAAGCAAGTAACTAAAGCTTGCAGTCTCACACAAAGTCAATGAAATACAGGGACCGATAAGACAGAGTTGTGAATCAATCCTTCCTTCTCCATTTGAAAATAAAGGTGATCTCACTGTCACCAAGCTATTGCAGTTATCATAACAACTCAGACATATTTCTCACACGTCTGTCTCCCCTAGGTCTGCACGGGCAGGGAGGAAAAGGTTGTTTGAGGTTCACAGCACGCTGACTGATGAGTGACCGACTTGCGAAAAGGAATTTGGTCTGGTTACAAGTCCTGCTCTGTTCCCCAGAATGAAAATACAAACTTATTTTAATAAAACAGGCAATAGTAGAGATATCAGTGAGAAAGTTCCTGGCTTGCTGGAGCATCACTTTAGAGATTACATTTCCAGTTTTGATAGTAAATTATATCACCTCAGTCAGACTGAACTGTCACTTTTTCTTTAAATGTCAACATGCACTGTGCCCTAACAAACTGTACCAGCTGTATCTCTGCTGAGCTTCTGACATTTAATGATGGTGTTAGGGTGAAGGCCTTTTTTAGAAGACAGTGCTAACCTTATTCACCCAAAATTCACCCAACACAGTAAAACACAGGACCAAAATAATTTCAGGTTTACTCTGACCCCCCTCCAGCAACTTTTGACATTTGGTGTGTGTTTGTCATTTGGGTTCTTGGCCTCTGTTTGTGTATCTGCAGTGTTTGTTGAGCACAAGGAAAATGTTTGCATTGCTACTGGAAAAACAGAGAGGGGAGGGAGGGGGGAGGGGGTTCCCTTGAGCAATTTTCACAGTTTTTAAACAATAGTTGGTGAAGTGTAAAATCACACCAGTGTCTTGTTGATCTATATCACAGTCAGGTGTAACTCTCGTCTGAAGCTGTTGCATTCTTTTGAGGGAGTCTGTTGTACCCTGTTAGCTTCATTTTATTTTAGTTGTGCATCTCTTATTTTGCAAAGCTGTCTGTGAAATCTGATGCAGGAAAACAAACAAGTGAGCTTAAGCTTGTGAGCTGAAACGGACCTAGAAATGACCTGAAAATGATTTTTTTCCCTTGCAAACTAAGGATCACCTAAGAATCCTTTGATTGCCTCTAGTTTTCTAAAGGCAATCGAACTATTAGTGTAAACAATTTCAGTTTCAGGCATAACCTATTTTATTATTATATTATATTGTTATTTAAATTTATTATCAAGCAGGATTGGAGATATCTGCTTCAGAGAAAATGTAGGGACAGTCAGTGAGAATTTGAAGCAATATATGCTTATTCGCTCTCTAGCTAAGAGTTAGATGCACTTTAAAATAACACTCCAATATCTGACTGGTAAATATAAAGATACGGCCGATAGCTGGTTAGCTTAACTTAGCATAAAGACTGAAAACGGGGGAGAACCTGCCTCTGTTCGAAGGTAAGAAAATCTAAAGCCAAAATGTAAAAATAATGTTTTTGTGGTTTCCCGGGGAGTTTTATGTTCAGCCAATTCTCGACTGGGAGTTATAACTTCCAGAATTATTGTCGTCACTGTGAATTTTCTGCTGGTTGCTTCAAATCAGGACAGCTTGTTGTTTTTACACTATGGCTTTTATATGACTTAAATAAAAGTTATGTGTTAATAGTTGATATTTACAGTTGCTGGTAGGCAGAATCTGTTTTCTGTCTTTATGCTTTAACAGGCTGCTGGTTGTAGCTTTATGTTTACTGGACAGACAGCTGAATGAATGTACCACTGCCCAGTCTAAATCTGGGGACTTTAAGGAGATATTCATCCTCACTACCTCTGTTTGCCGTGTACATCCTCAGGGTGTCACCTCTTGAATAATAATGAGAAAAACATTGTCCCTGTCAACACCCAAAGCTGACTGTAAACTTTTGTTCTTCATTTCTCACCCAGCACTTCAAGCAATCTTATTAAATCCTATTCATTACATGCAACCTACTTAACCTGGCATTCTGTTGGATTAAATCCTCCTTTCCAATTACCATTAGAGGCAGGACTCTGATGATAACTGATGCTGCCATGGAGCCTTTAACCTTTTTTTTTCTTTTTCTTTTTCTGGTAATCCTGCAGCTGCAAAAGCAGAAGAAAAGGAGGAGGTGACAACAGTCTCTGGGAAAGTGGATGCTGATAAAGGAGAGAAGAAGACCAAGGAGGGCAAGAAAGAGGGCAAGGGTGCCAAAGATGGCAAAGGAGATGAAAAGGATGCATCGGCAAAGAAGAAGGGTGAAAAAGGTGAAAAGGGAGCATCCAAGAAAGAAAACGATGAAGGAAAAGGGAAAAAATCTGGAGAGAAGGGAGACAAAGGGGAAAAGGAAGAGAAAGGAGGCAAAGGAGGGGCTAAAGGAGGAGCCAAGAAAGCTCAAAAATGAACCCTGCCTTTCACTGACAAACACCAAAAAACATGATTTAATATTTTTCACTGCAAGCATTTTGGACACTTTTTTTCTAACATGACATTTGTATGACATTATATTTAAAATAAAAGACAAGCTTATATATAAGAAAATGCATTACTGGCATTTGTGCGCATCAGAAGAGGATGAAAGTTGCAAAAATATGAGTACAGTAAAATTATAGATTTATTGACTCATTCACAATTCACTGATAAACATTAGAAACCAGAAAACATCTTCCTATTTTATTCCAAGTTAACACTGATATCTACAACATGCCTACATCACTATGGTGTGATGAGAAGGTGAGATGTGTCTTAGAAAACATTGCCCACAAACTGCATCTAAAGCATGAAGACCAAACTCCACTGAGAACATTTCGGCACAAGATAAATAAAAGACAATGAAACACATCTTATACTTCCATGAGAGGTATTTGAAAACAATGAAATACAACATTAGCTCTATGGTTGTTGGCCTTATTGTACACTTGATTCCAAAACACAATCATTTTACATGATACAATCAGAACAAAATACTGTATTATAGGGTATTAAAGTGCTCAAATATAATTTTCCATGTGTTGTTGTAATAAAAGCTTTTCATACTCTGATACTGCCCACCCTTTTAATGAAAAACTGTCTGGATTATACAACAGCAATATATTTACTTGCTCAGCGGCAATTAGTGGAAAGTCAGATTGGATGTGCAACCACCTTAGTGAGCTGCTGTCTTGAATGTTTTAAGTACTACAACTGACTGTATGATACTGTGTTATCAAGTGACAGAGGTTTCCCTCAAACTCTGTCTTTTCCTTTTTCCATTTCTGTGGCCTGAAGCCACAGTGGATTGACTACAATTACTATTGTAGTCAATCCACTCAACCTCAAGTTGCAATCATGACCGATCCCCATGGAAATGTCCAATTTGGGCCCAATTTAAGATCCTCTGGGGCCAAAATGCTCTTCTCAGAATTCCACCACTAATTATTCAAAATCACAGGCGTCTGACCAGCTGTCAAAAACAGGAGGTTATCTGACTCAAATGAGTGTTGTGGATATTTCTAAAATTATCACAAGGTTTGAGTTATTTTGTATTTTCCTTATTGCAAAACAAATTCCATAAAAAGACCAAAAACACGCATTAGCCTGTCTCCCAGTACTTTCCTACCATGCCTTTGTCCCTCATCAAAAAACTAATATCTTTCCACTAAGAATATAATTCTTTAAAAACGGGTTACGAATATTTTGTTTCATCTTAAAAAGAAAGGCTATGTAATTTCCCAGAACACCTGAGCACTGTAGCTTTTTGCAAATGTAACTCAGACATTAGTAAATACGGCATTTGTAGGGGACTTTTTTTTTTTTAGCTGAGGATTAATACACATTGGGTTAGCTGGTGAGTATGTACGGCCCCAGCATGGCACTGACTCACAATAAACTACAGTGCCCATGTGCATTGTAATGAAGCCTCACTGATTTGTTTTTAACAGTGTTTCAACAACAATGGAGCTCTACGGCTCAGAGGAATAAGTTGATTTTGGTCTTTTTGCTGGATGGACTTGTAGGCAGTACAAACTGAGCAGACCAGGCTTTACCCTTTCAAACTTAAGTCAAAGTACACATCTTAACGAACCTTGCAACTGGTGAAGCAGATCTGGAAATCAGGGGACTGGGAGCATAATTCAGTCACCAAAATCACACAACAGCAAGAAGGGCAAGAGCGCTTGCAATGGAACGGTGGTCACCAGATGTAAAAAACATGTGGGATAACACTGTGAACAAGAGCAAATATTAGCTTTGGTCATGTATTAGTTGAAATTTATGTGAGGTAAAACTCTGAATCTGAGCTGAATCTGAACTAAATAACAAATCCATCAGACACATTGGTCCAAACCAAACAGTGACTAATTCAGCTCTTGAGACCAAGTTATGTCAAAAATCCCAAACAAAACTGCCTTTAATATTAATGGTCTCAGTCCATTGTAACTAAGCTACTTTGGGTTTTACAAATGGTTTTCTCATTTGCCGTGCTGCTGTTTACATGAAACTGAGTATTTAAAAAAAAAAAAGGAAAAAAAAGAAAAAAGAAAAAGAAACTTCAAGCTACATGGGGGCTGTATTTAACACTTTAATCCTGACATTTTCCTACACTAACTACCAGTAGCAAATACTTTTCTTTTTGGAGAGAGGGTGACTTAAGTTAAGACTTTTTGGTTACTGTAAACAAGATGGTGGATGAAAATACATAAAAATGCTGCAATACAACGTTTTCCCTGGCAGCATATCGTACCTTTTCTCTTTGGTATAATATATTATGTGACTTAACCTGCAAACCATGCAAGTTAAGTGCAGTAAGTTACAAGTTACAGAGATTAAAATATTTTGTGGAATACGTCATTAAATGCTAGTTCGAATGCCCTCCGTCACCTGCAAATATATTCATCAGTTTTCTTTTGGACTATGTACATGATCAAATATTGCAAACATTCTGTAAACAAACATGAAAAAAAAATTATATACACTGAAACAGCTTTATAACATATCAATACATATGAACACTTTTAGCTCACAATTAGAATGTATTTTTGATCTTTGTAAACATTGTGACTTGTATATATACACATCAAAAAGCAGCATAACACTGGACCATCTGTAAAAATCTGTGTGTTATTCATTTCTGGGTTTCCCTTCATATCCGCCACAAATGTCACTCTTGGAATTCCAGGGGAATTTGAGATTTTCTTGGATTAATTAACATTCCACTGGAATGTGTGACCGTTTCCTGTGCCCTCTGTTTTTAAACGGGGGTCTCTTCCTTTGAAAACTTTGTGAGAACACGTGATTCGATTTCTGTCAAACTTCTGTAAAGTTCCTCTTTACCTCAGCTATCACTGAACCCAAAGAAAGAGACAGTTTTCAAAGAAATATTCTTACTTTGGCATCATGTTGTGTGTGTGTGTGTGTATTTGGGTATTTTTGTAGAGAATTTGAATATGAAACATTCATTTGAACTCTTCGAAATCTGTTGTAATTAGCAAGATGAATACTGGGTCTCCCTAATCAGCAGAAACTGTACAACATTTTGAAAAAAGAATATTCAACACAGCCTTATGTAACACACCAACATCCTCTGGAGAGAAATGCTGACCATGCTAAAACACCACTCTAAAAGTATAAAAATAGGTGTGCAACAACAGAAGACTTCAATTACCTGAGTACCTTCCCTTTTACACTGAAGTGGATTTAAGTCAATGCAGAACAAATTAGATGCCATGCCAGAAAACACGAACAGTTGCTTCCAAATAGTAGCATTAATAATTTTTTAAAGCCAAGCCTACACTTCATCTACTCGCACTGACTTAATGCGAAAGGTTGCTGATGAAATTACACTCAAAATCCACCAGTACATAGGTGATTAAGGCTGTTTCTGGCAACTACTGTAACTAACCAACCATAGTTTTTGATTTATGCACAAAAGCTGAGCACAACAAGACATTTGCCAGAAAAGAAAAGAGAAAACAAGATAACAACAGTTATGGCAGTGGAAAAGAAATAAGAAACGGCAGTCTGTTTTCAGCCTTTTAAACATTCACTGTGGCAGGTGGTTGTTAAAAGAGTTGAGATTATTTGCCACAAAATATGAGGGTCATAATCCCTCAGGTAAAGGTGGCCCAGCTCACGAAAGTGATACACCCTTTTTACCTTGAGCCTCATCAGTCGGCAATGTTCTGGCTCGATTCACAGGAGAAAATAACTGGCAGTGTTGATGCATGCAGCCATCCCCTTCTGACCATCCTGAGACTGTGTTATGATTTGTTCCTTCAGTTTTCATCCCTACACACAGCAGCCTGGAGGTCACATGACTGTCTCCCTTTCCTCCTCAACCACAGGCGAGGGTTTCTCGTCCGCGCAGGGCCGCGTATGAGCAGAATGCTCCTCCTCAGGAATGTGGAGCTCCTGTCCTGACGAAGGTATAGAGTTCTCTGAGACTGAGCCGTTCTTGACGTACCCGGGGAGGTTCCTGTGCCCGTTCACGGGCACCGGTCCTAGCCTCGTGGTGAGGTGAAGGGCCAGCGGTCCTCTGGCAGTGACGTTGGTAACACTGGTGTGTGATACCATAGGTCCGTAGCTGTAAGTGTTACTGCCACTCCGAGCTTTTCTTTTGAAGTCCAGTGCCAGAGTCCTCCTGCTCCAGGACTTTTTGATCTCAGCTTGTACCTTAGAAAAGATAAGTTATTTAGTAATGCAAGAGCTTCAATGTTATGCAGAAGTTTTTGCTGTAAAATTCAAAACTTTTTGATTTCTTACCTCCCCGTTGCAAAAGCAGTATATAATTGCAACTAAGAATCCCTGGAAAAGAGAAGAGAAGAATGATTTTACTGGAATCATCTATGCATTGACAGGTGAGCTATCTTTAATGTGCAGATAATATGACATTTTGGCTGTATAATTTGATATCTACTGTGATATTTTAAATCATCAGCCACCCCTCTCTTCCTCTTTATCGTAATTAAGATCTAACTGCAACCAAACACCTCAACAATGAGTAACTATTAGACAATTGATCCCTCCTCCTGTTACTGTGAGAAGCTGGCAGTGTTTTCGGTGATAAAGACATGTTGTAAAATCCTGATCAGGTCAATCAGATTTGTTCAGCTTGAAAGGACACATTAATATTTATGTGGGGCCCTTAGAGCTAAATCTGCATTTCTGGAATTTCTACCACATCAGCTTTACCTGGAAGGAGTTAAACAGCATCTCATAGTGCATCTGGATCAGCCAGGGAATTCCAGACACCTCTGTGTATGGCATGGCATTGAATATGATGTAATGGACACCAAACAGCGGCATCAGCACCAATGTGGACTTCAACAGTTTTCTGCAACAGTAAAGTAACATTTTATAATCTTGCCAAAACATTGTACAGTTAGTTTGCCAACTATTCTGCATATTATAGAACTGAAGTATCTAATCTTCTCACCTACTCCTGAGCTGAAAACAACACACACCTGCAGTAGCTGTCTAAGCAAAGTATTAAATGAAGTTGTTTCTTTTGTTTAAGTGAACTGCACAATATTAAAAACAGACCTTCATCTTGGACCTTAGAAAAAGGCCAACAACATTTTTATCTATTTCATATTACTTGCTGAGACTATAAAATTATTTATTAATACATTAATAAAACAAAACACATTCACAGATTCATCGTGCTTGTAGTGATGCAGGTTCCGAATACGTCACATGATGAATGAAAAGATGTAGAAAGGAAAATAATAATTTTTTACAATGCTAGTACTCAGTCTGTACCTGTACTGTTGTCTTGTGTCACACCTTCCTGCGTTTGTTTCTCGTAGTTTCGTTGCCAAGACTCTGATGATGTTCAGAAATAACATAAAATTAACCTGAAGAGAAAATAGAAACACAATGATATAATTGAGTGTCATTGCAAACATAATAAGGTGTCTTATCCAACAGCTGCAATGCCACAGGTGCAGCGAAACACTGTCATTTCCTACACAGCAGGGGAAAGGTGCAAGCAGCGAGCGTGTACTCACCACTACAGCCACCAGGATAGGCACTTGATATATCCATTTCAAATTGCCTGCACTTAAGTCCCAACACCTGCAGCAGATAAACAACAACAACAAAAAAGGGATCAGCAAGAGATAAGTAAGGCTCAAGATGGATAAGATGATCCAGGATCCCTCTGCTCCACTGCCATCAGAAAGTTAGACAGGGCACTGACTCCATCTTCCCCTCTCTTTCAATTTATCTTTAGATTTATCTTACAGTTCTAGACATAAGTATCATATGAAACCATTCAGACATGAATCCAATTTGTCAAAGTAAATGTTTACATAATATTTCCAATCTTAATTCCTCATGAACTGATGCATTTTCCCCGGGGCTTCACATAAAGCGGCCTTCATGTTCAAGGGCTTTTGCAGCTCTGGAAAGACTTTTTTAGTTTGTGCCAAGGCAATGAACTAACAAAATCTGTGCTTTTTTTAGTGGGAATCAAAACAGTTTGGTGGGCCTCAACTGTCATATATCATTAGCTCTGGCTTTAGCTACCAATGAGGACACTGATGTCATCTCCTCTGTATTTTTTTCTGTGTATGTGTTGCTTTTAGCAACAAGATCTGTAAACAAAAAGCATAGATAGTGATTGATTTAGGTCAGTTTTAACCATATGATAACTATAGTCGATTTAGATTTGATTTTTAGCCAAATGAATATCATTACTTCTTATTCTATACTACCAATTACTGCTGAATGCACACGACGGAGCTGTAGTTCTTATCATGGTTGGTTTGTTTTCCTGTCTGAAAAAGCCTATAAGAGACGCTGAATTGTTCTGCTGCTGTCCTACTGACAAAGAAGACAAATATGTGGTTTGGTTCCACTGAACAGCTGCTGGATACCAGCTTAGCCGTAAACTCTCAGCTCCAGAGTCCTCAGTGTTTGACCAGGGTATGGGACCAATGTGAAGGCTGCAGATAGTGCCAGTGAGAGGGAGCTCAAAGGGTCTGCCAAGTTGGTTTGAGGCAGTTTTCTCCCTGACGAGCTCCTTCCATTCATAAGTGGATGGTGAATCCACTTTGAGTGTTTGTACTCAGCTTTTAACCCTGTACTCAACCTTTACAACGGAAACTCGAGGCATGTTTGGTAATCAGGAATCATGAAGAATAACGCTGATATTTGTTATCTTTAAATTTCACCATTTAAGCCTTTTTGGACCTGTGTGGAATGCCTGTTTATATAGCTTTAAATGGACATGTATATTTTCAAAGGAAACTTTCCATAGACATCAAAATGTACTACGTCTTTGACCGTTTGAACATGCCCTCTTTGCCTCAAGAAACTAATGACCTTAGCACTTCTGCATCAAATTTAAACAAGAATATTGTCTACATCAGTTATGCAGATCACTTACTCTGTGTCTGCAAATGTGGCTCGCACAGTTGCCCAAACTGTCACAAACATAGCTGGTACTCCTGCAAAACAATAATAAATATTACAATATTAATATTAAAATATTAATATAAAAAAAAACAACTCACATCACATGATAAATCACTATAAGAAAATACTATAAGAAAATGATTCCCAAATAAAAGTCCGTAATATGCCAGGCAAGTAGAACCTGGGTAGCACAGCATCCACATTGTATGCGCTGTGCTTACATAACTTATACGCACAGTGTGTACAATGCAGGAACTGTAAAGCCCATTTTCATGCATGTCATCACTTACATTTTAATAAAATATCAGCAGGGATTTGACAGTGCCAAACAATTTTTTTTGTTTGTTTAAATTTCGTTGCATAATAATGACACTATCAAAAATATAATACCTTATTTAAGATTTAATTCCCATGACATTAAGACAACTGATCATACTGTAATCACGTGCATGCAAGCAGAAAGTATATGAGGCAGAACTCACCCCACCCAATCAGAGTAAATCCCCATAGATACTTTCTGTCGGAGAAGAAGGTCATGAAGATGAGGCTATGGAGGTACAGACCCTCAACAAGGATCCAGTAGTAATTGGTCGCAAGAAAGTACATAAACAGGGTCACGACCACCTTACAGCCAATCTATGCAAAAACAGCAAACAAGGAGAACAGATGTAATCAATACCCACTCTGACAGAAAGTCACACCTTTATAAAATACTTTACCTTAAAACATCATATTAAATACTAAAGATGGAGCGTGTAAGAATTGGCCAAGTGCTGAATTCATACTCCAAACAAACAGGGGGCAGCATGTTACCAGAAAGTTGGGGTGTCCACACCTATTTTAAGAATGCTGCCGAGACAGGATGTCTGCAGTACAGGTTTATAGCTTACTCGCAGTTACTACTTTTTCATCCTCATGTTGGTATGATGGCAGACTGGAAGCTAGGGACTCACTATCGCCTCTTGAGGTAAAAAGTGGTATTACAAAACGGGATGGGCCAGGGCTGGCTGGTTAGCATGCTAACTTTGGTAGCTATCTCTGCAACACAAATATGTAGAAGTCTTTGACATAATGTCAAAACTGTTATTTCTTCACATGCTGTTGATAATATTAGTTCATTTGTGAATCTTTTAAACTATAATACTTATTTACTAAATAAATATATTTCTCATCATCTTCTATCATCAAGAAAAATACTTTTTTTATAACCTTCCACTTGTGTTATTATGTCAACCAATTCTGATTTAGTTTGCAGCAAGCACAGCTGTCGGGCATACAGTCCAGTGGAGCCAAGCAAAACTTAATGAATCCGACACAAAAGACACCCTTTAAAACACCACAACATCTTCACTGCAGTCACACATCATTAAACAACTGCGAGCACATTTTGGAAATGGAGTATGCATTCAGTAATGTGTACTGGAATATTCCATTGAAGATTACTGAATACACATAGTCCATTAAATCAGACAGCTGCAGCTGATTCAGAATGCTGCTGCTAGAGTCCTCGCTAAGACCAAAAAAGTGGACCACATCCCTTCAGTTTTCAGATCTTTGAATTGGTCTTCCTGCCTGTCAAAGAATTGATTTTAAAATACTTGTTCTAGTTTTAGAACAAATTTCAATAAACCTGCAGCTAACCTGAGGTCGGCTCACACACTCATTTCTTTTAAATCAAGGCTTAAAACTATTCTATATCTTGTGCCTTTTACTAAATTAAATTTGGCACTGTTCATTCTTGTAACCAAACAGTATTTTTACTTTCATGTTTATCTGTTTTATTCAGGTTCAGCTTATTTTGTATCTTCTATTTTATTTTAAAATTCCATTCATGTGCCTTGCCTTGTGTTTCTTATATCTTGTCTTTATGCCTGCCTGCTTTTCTTTTTTGAAAGATGTTATCCAAGATTGCTTACATGACTCAAGGTCAGTAATGGTATCTAATTGCTTTGAATTATTTCTGGCAAAATGTTGATTATGGATTATTTTGCAAAACCTCACATAACATTCACTGCCAATGTTTTAGGCCACGGACAGCACTTGGTTCACTACTTGGTTCACTACTTCACTACCTCTGAGGTTCACTACCTCAGAGGATGAATGACTCTGGTGATCCGCTGACTTTTGATCTATCTTCACCATGAGACTTACATTTTTGGTTTTGAATGAAATTTTTTGAAAAAAAAAATTGCTAAAGACATTCAAGGTCCCAGGAGGGGGAAAGTTAATTAATTTTCATCCAGCGCCATCGTCAGGTCAAAATCTTCACTTGTCCAATATTTTATTTTAAGACAAAATACCTGCAATCTAATGACATTCCCATCAACCTCAGCTCTGTACAAATCAGGAAATGTTAACAGGCTAAACTAGTATTAATTCTGATAAAAAATATTCTTCTAAACATGAGCTTGTTAGCAATGTCCTTGTGAACACTTTACCATGAGACTAGACTCTTAGACTTAATAACTAATAATAATAACTTAATAATTTATTTCTACAATATCTGTGCATGGCAGCTACAGTACGGTTAAGGCATTGTTCAGGTTCAAAAACTAAAACAAGGAAACGATCGTGGTGATCGTTAATCACTGTCAAAAGCCAACATTTATTGTTGTTCTATAGGACACTGATCTGCTGTATAAACAACAGACTGTGCTTCCTTTATTGGGACTGAATGGTGGTGTGGATGTGTTGAATGGACTGTGTATTCCAGATTTACTCACTGTCAACATAATTCCAAGGGATACTGGGCTTATTTTAAAATACTTATGTTTTTACTAAATGTAAAGGGTATGGCATTTAAGAGTAGGAAAAAAAAACACTTAAGATTGTGTTTACATCTGTAAGGATTATTTTATATTCAAGTGTATCTACAGCAGATATACCACACATGAAGCAAGGACTTATAAGGAATAGACATAATGCACTTTCTTGGAGAATTGACAACATGCTTCTTGGCTCCCCTGGCAGTCTAATCCTAAAGCATGTGTGAGCATCAGCCTACAGTATACTCACCCTAAAATTCACACATTTAAAATGGCATTTATGCCTGTGTTATTCATAGCCTGTTCTTTCTCTCCGGCCCAGTGTCTTGATTCATTATCCACACTTGTGGAAGACCAAGCTTTAATCTGAGTTTATTGTTTGAAAGTACGACCACTTTCATTTTTACACAAGTGAAACTGAAAGTAGTTGAACATGTTTTATGCATAACATCAAAACTAAGAGAGTTATCACAGTATAGCATATGGTTAAGTCTTCAGAAGAGTTTTCAGCTGTCAGTTAACGTCTTTGACACTTCACAAGAAAAATAAATAAATAAAAATGGGAGGGAGATTCATGTGGATGTTCTGTCCCAGCTTACTGGCTGGAGTGACTGATTGCTAAAATAAATACACCACAATAGTCAATGGACTCAGGAAGCGGGCAGGGAGTATTGGAAAACTGGAGGTGTCCCAGCAGCAAGCTGCAGCTTTTGTGTTAGTTATACAGTACATTTTAATGGCTTTGTGGACCAAGTGAATTTCCCCAGGGTCCCACTGGCTTGAATTGGAAAACAGTGAAAATCAGGAGACACATCACACAAGTTATTGACTACATTAAACTGAGAAAAATAAATAAATAAATGACTGTCCAGGTTCAAAATGAGTATCCTAGAACTGTGCCTTTAATATACAATATTGACAGTGATTTCATCATTTTATAGCTTGTTTGTATTAGAACAGAGGTTAATAATAATCTAGTTAGTATTATGTGCAGTTGTACTGACAGGATGTGTGGACGTCTCAGGAGCCCATAATGATTTAGTCAGTCATTGATTCAGCTCCAGTCAAAGTCAACCTCCACACTGTTGCCCAGCTTCAGCTGTTGCTGCTGTGTTGTCATGCCATTATTATGAGACTCAGCGTCCGTCTCTTCCTGTACTGATTACCAGTCTTATAATTGTCACATCTATCTTTTCTCATCAGTTTGTATTCTAACAAGCATTGTTGGGCTCCGCAGTTTTGCCATGCGATAGTTTTTTTAATTGCAGTTTCATGCCTTTAATAGAGACAAAGGTCTGTGATTGAATACTTTTGCTCCTATTAACATTATCTTTTCTTAAGTCAGGAACAAAATATATTTATAAAGCTGCCAATTAAAGTGTGCTGTGCAACTCCCCAGAATAGACCAACTGTAAGGCATAAAAGACAAGTCTGGAATCAGACAGGTTTATCAAAATATGATGAATATGTGGTCAAAATCGCAAAATCGACTCCAGAGTCTTCTTGGTGTGAGGTGGCAGTGCTAACTTTGCAACATGCACTACAGAACACAGTATGCATAGACACGTACATATACAGTACATTCCTTCACTGTGTCACATAGTATGTCACCTTCTTTAACACACAGCTATCCAGTGTAACGCAATTTGGAGAGCCACGGGATAAAATGTCCACTAAATATATTGCACAAATTATTTGTTTGCATATTAAAGCGTGCATGAAAAGTACCCAGTATTCACCCATTTTTTAAACTTGACTCTGAAAGGGAGAGCCAAGTAGTGGCCTAGTAAAAGCTTGGCATGGTGACAGAAAGTACAGTTTATTTGCTCCAGCACTGGAAAAGCAGGTGAGACTTTTGCAAAATACCACTTCCTCTTTGGAAGCAAAATGTTTAACACCCAACTACACTATGAATCAAATTATCTGTGCATGTAATGCAATCAGACATTGATGATTCTTATTATGATTTTGTCTGGAGAAAATATTTGTATCCTTTATAGGCTATATTGTGTATTATGTCCCATAATCCTACCTTAAATATTGTATGTTACATGAAAACAACCACTATATGTCTTCCATGTTATGGCATATACACTGAAAAATCCTCTTGAGGAATCAATTCAGTGAGTGTTTTTCCTTTTCTCCGTATTTCTTCAAGGACAGAGTGCTTTATGTTGAGCCCATCTGTACAGTAGATGCGTTTTAGCTGTGCCAGCGTACTTACAAACTGTGTTTTGTTGGCTGGTGGAGCCTCAGTGATGGACTTCAGGTCTTCCACTGTGACTCTCTCCATGTTCTCTAAGGCCGATCCAGAGTAGAGCACAACATCTTTCACAAAAATACTTATAGCTCTTAGCATGTAGGACACAAATAGGTGCATGTGGATGTAGTTCCTGGTGCAGTGTAATCGTCTAGGGAGAAAACAAACAAGAGATGCATGGTCAAAAGGCTGAAAATTGTGTTTTGTGTGTGTGTTCGTGTGTGTGTGTGTAGTCATGGGCTGGCACACCTTAATGTAAGTGTGCGTAAGTCTTTCACACACACACGCACACATACACACAAACAATACTCATCCTAATTAGACCCAGCTGAATTCCACGCTGACTATAACACATTCTTGAGATTTAGAGGCTTGAAATGCACAAATATCGAAATACCCAGCTCAAAGTGAGCTGTAAAAACAAAATTGCAAGCATGTGTTGAGAAAAGCATGCAAATTTCCTTCCAGACAAGCACAAGTTTATCTGTCAAAAATTCTCCCAAAACATCCTGTCTGAGAGTTTACCGTGGAGTGGGCCTTTGAGGTCATGCTCCAGTTTTGGAATCAAGTTGCTGGATCAATAGCCTCAAAGGTTAAGTCATTACACAGTCAAATAAAGTGAGTCAATAATAATATTTGCTAGGGGTGGTGAAAAAAATTGATTATTGATTAATTGAGATTATATTATGGACGATGAGTTGATTATTAAATTTCGTAGATGGATTTTTTAAAAAAAATTATTTCCTAATTGTAATACACTGCAGGGACTCCTCCAGTTACTTCCTGTCATACAGGATTTAACCGCAAGGCAGAGTGCTTGACTAGCGACCACTCCAGGGTGTACCCCGCCTCTCGCCCGTAGTAAGCTGGGATAGGCTCCAGCTTAAACAGTCAGTGCATACTGCAATTAACCCACTGTGTATATCATTAACTATTAAAACCTCATTAATGAGCTGAATATTTGACAAGCTACCCTCAGAAAATTATTGATTTAGGAGTGGTGGGCGAAAACTAATCTAGCGTACATTTCCCTGGTGAAAAATACAGAGCACTACTGCTAATGTGAAATATCCCTTTTCTCTCCCTAGAAAACATTTATCAGCTTTCCTGTCTAAAAGCTGACATGTTGAAGAGGAGACATGGCTAGAGTGCTCCGTAGCACAGAGCCAGAATGTCAGATGGGCCCCTGGGATAACTTATTAAACTCATTTGGCCCGTAGATTTCCTGGTGCCAGTTGGAAGTGCTCCTAAAGCTTTCTGACTGCCTGCCTGCACAGTAAGTCACGCTGGTGGGAACATTGGTAAACAGCGCCTTCACATCGATTCCTGATACTCCCTGTGCTCAATGAAATAAGCAAATAATGATGAATCTGCCCTGCATTAATCAGCTGTGAAGAAAAAATATCTGTTGCCATGCACAAAATGAATTCAGCCTTGTTTTGGGGTTTTTCTTCCTTTAAGCACTGTGACCACTAAGGCTAATGTATAGCATCTGTGGCAAATCCTTATATCTTTGTAATTCACTCTCAATTCTTAACATTTTCTGAGAACGTATTTACCTACTTTATATGTTTCAGTGGATAAAAAGGGAAAGAAGCACACACTTTATGGCTTAAGAACCACAGTATTTCTAAGCTTAGTGGAATTACAAAATCAATATCCAAGCTTTATTTGTTTGCCATCGAAGCTTGAAATCAGCATGGAAATAACAAAGAACCTAAATGTCAGACAATGAGGCATGCATTACTGCAAGCCTGGAGGCAGACCCCTCCTCAGAGGCAGACATATCATATTCTGTTAAAAGTCAAAGTAAAAGTCAGAGGTAATGTCTGATACAGTTTGCATGCTTCATGTTGTTGCCGTGACACAAAATATGATGCAATGCATGATTATGCAGTGAGGGAGAATTGCACGATTTCACGATAAAGCCACTTTTGTTCCATTAAGACATCATGAAATTAATACGCTCTCTTTTTCACTGTGTGTTTGTGACCGATAAAATGGCACAGTAACAAATTGGTGTGCATCGTGCCATTAGACATTTAGACTCCCTGTTTTGATCCCTTCTGCTATTGCTCTCACCTTAATTTCTGACCCTGTGTCCAAATCTCTCTCTCGAGAACATTTGTTGTTGAAAATATTGATTGAATTCTCCCAGTGACAGCATCGACTCACCGGAAATATCCTAAGATGACTACAGCCACCATGAGTGATCCCAGAGAAATGGAGTAGCCCACTGTGTAGATGAGATAAAGGCGGTGAAAGACCTCCTGTTGGAAGAGGATAAATCGGTAGAATGTCAACAGGGCAGCAAAATGGATAAAACCATTAAGACTGAAAGGACTACAGCGTGTGCTGGATGTACTGCAGGTTTTAGTCAATGCTCTACAGTTCTGTGAAGAAAAGATATTTGTAAGTCTACAACTACAATCAAATAATCTAAATAAAAAAGGCTTTTGTTTCTTTGTATGTAACTATAAATAAATCACAAATGATTTATTATATTTAGTATAAAATAATGAACTATATAACAGGATGGCAGTAAGCACCAACCTGGAAAAAATGCATTCTTTTTCAGTTTTGTTGTACATAACAGCCCAGGTGTATGCTAAATTACAGTGGATTAGATTCAGGTGGTGTCAGCAACACCAGTCAAATAACATTTAGTTACAATCATCTTTTTCATGAAAAAAAACTGATAAATATACATTTCTCCAACTGTCAGAAAATCACATGCATACTGGCAGGATTTTATTCAGTTTCAGCAATGCAGACACTTCGGAAAAGTAAAAACATTGGGTCTGCATCTTTTTTGTTAGACTGAAAACTTGATTTAATGCTCATCAGGAGGTTAATCTTTGAGCTTAGCAGCACCACAGAAAGTTCAAATTTTTGTGACCACCTTGCTTTGGTTAAGGTATTTTATTACAAAGGACATGTTCTCACAATAGACTCTACCACCTGGTGACAGAAATGTCTGAGTTGAGAAAAGCTGGGTGGGGCAGTTTGATCCTATAGCTGTGAGCTGGCAGGAGGAGGACAATCCAAGGAGAACCACTAACCAGACCCTCTGTGCGTCAACATGCCGATGAGGCCCAGAGACCCCGTGTGATGTAACCAGATACTCCACTGCTGTTATCATTTAGCATCAAGATCTTGTGCCAGAAGAACTGGTGTCTAAGTTGTGGTGGTGGTCCGCGGTATGGCAGTTCTGCTGTGTGGGGCTTTCGTTCGTGCAGATGTATTTGTCATTAACTGCTGCAACCACTCCCTTGGGAACCCATCAACATAAACATCTGAAGTCAGAAAGAAATTGAAGGGTGCCAAACGATGAGGTTATGCCCACATCCTCCACACTACATTCAAGCAGGGGAGAGGACAATGTATGTGAGACAACTGACATTTGTATTGTTTCATGGCATAGAGGAGTAAAAATCAAACTATGACAGCCTTCACAGCCATCTGCCAAACTTCCTGAGCAAGCTTTGAATGTTTTTATTAATGAGTGACTAATATTCTACTATTCTGTGCCCCCTATTCATTGTTGAAGGGGAAGATTAATTGTAACCACTAGCAACAATATGAACTGGAGAGCCACTTAACAGTAAACTGAGATATGGGCACACAGTTCATTCATTTGAAGACAATAGAATGTTTAATATGCAAGATTATTAAAATCTTTCCGAACATAATAAAAAAAAAAGCCACTTATAATTACTTATACAAGAAAAACATGTTCACATTCATTAGTATTGGATGAGTAAGTGCTATTTTTCCATTTACAGCCAGGTTGTAGCTGTTTTCCACCCCTCTTACAATACCCAATAGTCCTATTCATTGCCCAGCATTGTGCTCTGACATCCAACCCTCCACGCAATGACAGAGAAACACAAGGGAAGCAACTGCCGCCGGGGTCACATCTACCTTTGTCAGTCACATGGGGATGGTGGTAGTAAACAGCAGCCGTGTTTGCTTTACAAAACAATCTCCTGAACACGCGCTGTGGCTCAGCACAGCAGTGAGGCTGCTGTGCTGAGCTTGAGTGTGTGTTGCAAAATGTGTGAAATGCATAGAGCCACGGTGTTGCATAATGTTACAATATGTTTACAATACACAACAAGGGAAAAAACGGCTACTGATGCGACTCGTATGAACCAAGTGTCATCCCCATATGAGCTCTGACATGATTATTATGCAATAACTGTTTTCTTCAGTCATAACAATGGCAAAGGACCCTAATTAAGTAAAATGAAATCACTTAAATTTTTGTTATGACTAGCCTCAGATTATTCAAGAATGTCGTAGGAAACATAAAACACACATGATGTGCCCAAAAGTATGTGCTTGTACTTATTCTGCTGCTGTTTTCCATGGGTTGGTTCCAGTGAAGGGAAAGCAGAATCCTGCAGCACTTAGTCATATTACAGTGACAGTAGTGTGTTTCCAACTTTTTGGCCACAGTTTGTGGACGGCCTTTTCTGTTTCAATGTGACTAGGCCCCCCTGTGATCAAAGCGAGGGCCATAAAGAAATGGTTTTCTGCATTTGGCGGTGAAAAGCTTGCCCTACGCAGAGTCCTGACCTCAACCCCATGAAACACCTTGATGACACCTGGGATGAGATGGACCACCGACAGTGAGCCAGGTCTTATCACCAATCATCCACGCCTGACGCCAGCGATGCACTTGTGGCTAAATGAGAGCGAATCCCCGCAGCCACTTTCCAAACTTTTTCAAATAGCCATCCAAGAAGAGTGGAGGCTGTTACAACAGAATACTAATGTCCCTGATTTTGGAATGAGATGTTCAACACTGGCACTTAAGTGTAGTGTTCGGGTGTCCCTGTACTTTTGGCCATGTAATGTTTATAAATTAACAGTTTGAGTTTGTTGAAGAAAAGAAAAAAAACAGTAATGACAATAAAATACAGCTGTATTACTCAACTTTGCATCATTTGCAGAACAACATCATGACATCAGCACACTGCAGGGTCTTCAGGTCTACATTTTTTATTCGTATTTTCTATTAACTGGAAGCTAGACACAGGGTTTGGTCATGATTGGTTAGCTCTTCATTTTCAATGAATGGAATGCTTTCTGGCATCTTTTGCAATTTGCAATTAAGACTAATGCAACACTGTTTTCAGTTTATATTTGAACAGACATTTAGCTAATTGCAGCTTCATATTATCACAAAGCAACCACATTGCCAGCCTGTCATTATCTCCCCGTCATCATCTCAACATTTCATTAAATATGATTAAAGTTTATCTGCACTGTACATTACTGAGAAGGCAAGTCAAAAATGTGTTACACATTTCAGAGGGACTGTAATTGTAGGGTAAAAGGGTGCAATAGTTGCCTAAAAGGCTGTAATATCTAAAGTGTGACAATTTACTCTGGTGATGCATTCACAGAGGACAGTGCTCTTCATAATTGTGGAGGAAGGCACTGTAACTGTGTCAATGAGCGTGTAAATGAGACTGATCTCACCTTTTCATGGCTATGGTTGTAATGGTAGAGGAATTTTGCACATTCGTTATAATTGGCCCACGTCTTGTTGATTGTGGCCAGCTCCCACGTTCCGTTGTTGTCACACCGACGGTATGCTAGCCCTAGACATCAAGCAGAAAAGTCTATTTTTAATTACAAAATTTGCCAGTTGTTTGCTAACACAGTCAATTAGTCATCCTCAGCTTGTTTTTTTAATCAAACCTGCATAATTGTATAAATTGCAAAAGAGGTTTCGGAAGGAGCCCAAGTTATTATTGCACTCTATACACCAGCATCTGAGGCCTGGTGCTCTTTCAGCAACTCAAAATGAGCTTCAGGGTTTTAACTGCTGATTGTATCCAGGGCCAGACCTACCTTTATGGTTGAAGTCATAGATATACTCTGGACAGGCGGTAGACACCAGCTTTCCTGGAGGCCCTTCAGGCCAGCAAACAATGCCGTCCCATTCCGGTGAGCAGAAACCATCTGCGGAGACAGAAGCAGGTCTGACTTTTAAAAATAGAGCCACAGAGAACTGTTCTCCCTTGGTTCCAGAGTTACATGGCTATAGGCATTTACAATAGCAGTGGTACAGTGGTAAGGATCTTGTTGTCCTTTAAAAACTAGGCCAGATGCATGAACTTTATGTATATGTAAATTAGCACAGCAGATCAACCTTGTAGTCTGTGTTAAGTCTGACTGTACGTTATACCATTTTTTCTGTTTTGTTGAACGTATGCATGAGTAACCCTGAGAACATGCGTACTTGTCTGCTACGTTATTGTAATATAATTAAGACTTGCAATCATGCAATTCCCATAATGCTGATAACAAACTGTCCATTGAATCTTCTGTGTTCATTACGGCTTGTTTGTTAGCTGCAGCAGATTTCCATAGCTGCTACATTGTTGATAACATCATACTGTTTTTATGTAGTATGGAATTGGTTTCACTGTGGATGTCATTTAAAATATTCCCTTCAACACTGGCTGCATTGTGGTATCCTAAGTAGCCTATTACTGCGAAATAAAAGTGCTATGTTATATAGCTGGTTTTCCTCTTGTATTATAAGGTTGTTTTGTCTGACAAACAGTCCAAATCCCTAAGAAATTCCACTTTAAATAATATAAGACACAGAAAGAACAGCAAATCTTAACATTTGAGAAGCTGGAACAATCACAATAATCACATCATTGGCTAACTGTTTTAGCTTTAAACAATTATTTGGAAGCCATAGTTGTCTAGGGGTCTGTCATCTCCATATGTCACTATCTCATAAACATGCAAAAATAACCCTATTATAAACAATAACAGGAATAAGAATAATCTCCTGTTAGATTTGCATTTCTCAATGAATAATCATTACCAGGTGAACCAACTATTATAACATCCTATAATTACACATTTACAGGATTGGCTGGTCAAATGTAAAAGAATTTTCAATTAAAGTTTAGAGTTTTTGAGGCTGTGGTGAAGAACATGTAGTATGTAAAAAGCCAAGGAATCCTTATAACATGAACCTCTCAGTATTTTCTTCAATTTGCTGAGATTCCTACAAGATTGTTGACTGTTTGCTTTTTCTGTCATCTATTTTCAGTAGAGAATGCACTACTTGAGACTTTGTAATGAGCAGTAGTAATAGTTCAGACAAAGAGCTGCAGGTTCAAAGAGAAAAAAAAAATCGTAACATAGAGGCCCTTAATTGTCAGCTAAACCGTGGACCTCAGCCCTCTGATAGTGGGAGCAAAGTCCCTTTCCCCACAGATTCCTGGCAAAAGCCTCGCTTATGGCTTGGCATTTATGTTGTATTATTGAAAACATCTGTCCCACTTTGACCACTAATAAGTAGTTAAGAATAAAACTAAAACTATCCTCTCTTTGCAGTAGATCCATTATTTTCTCATTCCTGTAATCAAACTTACAAAGAAACATCTGAAGCAATGACGGCATGCTTTTTATTTGCCTGTCACTTGGAGCACAAAATTAAAGAGCAGACTGAGTGGAGCTGACTGATTCCTACAGATCTCTGGTGGGAAAAAAACAGCGTTTAGTTCTGAAAATCACACTGACCACATATCCTGGGAGTAAAAGTAGAATTCCTCTTCACTTTTGCCATAGGTTTTATTACCATAGGACCACCTACTAACAGGCTTAAATTAAACACTGAACACACACACATATATATAATTTCCCGTAAATTTTGACCACGATTTAAATATAAACGTGTCTACAGGGGGACTTTGGTATTAGTGATGTCACTGTGGTTTTTAGTAAGGTTGGGGGGGGGGGGGGGGGGGGGGGGGGGGGGGGGGGGGGGGGGGGGGGGGG
>JBBMJY010000006.1:14587634-14606268 GCA_037833715.1 Toxotes lorentzi
CCCCCCCCCCCCCAACTCATTTGATTGTGACCTGGAGATGTCAAAACACATATTGCACTTTCTCCTGATACATGCAACCTTTTATAATGATTGCTGATGTTATTCTACACCAAGACCACAAGCTTGAAGGCTGAGCTATTTTCACACTGCAAGGTCTGGGGCATTGAACCCACATCCCTCCACTGTCCTCTCCAGGCAAACCTCAGTGTTTCCCTCAATGAAAACCTTGTCTCAGCCACGTAATGGAGACTTTTGTGTATTTAAAGCACAAATGAGAAATAAAAACAAATAGATAAAATGCTGAAATTCAACCAAACCAAAGTCTCAGCCTCATATGGGACTTGATCTTTTTCAATGAACCTAGAATTGCATGATCAGTTCATCTGAACAAATCCTCCATTTCACACTGTTAACGTTTTAAAATAGTCATCACTCCACATTGCCTATAATAGTTCAGAAAACCACCAGTTCACAGTGCCAGAAAAAAAAAAACACTCTGGGGGTGGTCAGGCAGGACACAGGCAAGACAAACACAGATGTAAGGCCAAAGTACCAAAAAATGCACACTAGCCGCTATTCTCTGAGTTTACCTCAACCCACAGATTTAAGGTTACACCACATTAAAAAAAAAGGGTACAAAAAAAAAAAAGAAAGAAAAAATTACAAGAGTGAATTCCATCCAAATCCTGATGACCACTTCAAGGAAAACACTTACATGGGTCATCAGAAAGAAAAAGTAATGATTTCCTTGAACTTTATCTCAAATCTTGACGGTCTCCATATTTTTACTCTACATCATACGATTTTAAGTGATTTCCACATTACATAATTACAAACAACCAGATGAGACTCTTAAGTTCAAATCAAGTTCAAATGAAGTGAAGTCAAAGCAAGTCATGTGCCATTAAGTTAAAAAAAATCTCAAATCAAGCAAGTTAAATGAGCACATATGTCCTTATCCAGGCATGTAGTACAACCACACAGGGGATTTTTCTTTTTCTTTATTATAGTAATGTGCTTATTCTAATTCCTTTAGCTGTTAAGTGATTGAACAGACATGTGCAACCTTCCAAAAGAGGTCAGAAAACAGCCACCACATGCAGGATGAGTCACGTCCAGTGTGTGCTAGCATCATCAGGTATGCAGGTCAGCGCTCATGTGCTGACGTACCCCCAAAACAGCGCCGCAAGCATTTCACAGAATCCCAATCGGACATTCCTGATGGACTTGTTACTGATGTACAGACAGAGAAATATGTCCATGAAAATATAGTTCACTGCATTAGGGCTGCAACTAACTATTATTTATTACCTCCTGTTTCTTGGTCTGTTCATTGGGTTGCCTGTTGGCTTGTTTGTCTATCTGTCAGCCGGATTGCTATAAGTACTGAAGCAATCTGTGCCAAATTTGTATGGGACAGGGAGGAAGCCACTGAGTTTTGGCGCAAATCTGGTTAAAGGGGCTGGCAAATGTTTTACCACTTTTCTTATCATTGCGAAACAGGGCGAGGTATGCAGTCTACTGAGTGCCATTCTAGTATTATAGTTTAATCTGTCAATATTTTCTTGATTAATTTATTTAAGCGAAAGAAACTGTGAAAAATGCTCATCACAAGTTCAAAGTGATGTCTCCAATGACTTGTTTGGTCCAACCGACATGACTGATTGGTTATTGAAATTTTCAGCTTCATCTGTACAATGCAGATATGACAATGGTATCAGTCTTCTCATATAAGTCTCTGGAAATGGATAAGCACATTGCCCAAAATGTCAAACTGTTAGGAAGGAAGAAATTTGACATATGTGCAATGATATCTAAGTCACGATTGTGTGAAATTAGTAATTTGGGTTAATGCCACAAAGATTTAAGATTATGACACAGGAACCACCGCCCCCCACCCCCACCCCCTCCACCCCCCTCCAAAAAAAAGGAAATGAAAAGGCAGCTGCAAATGTGCTTGGAGGTGACTGCTGAAGTGTGACACCAGGCTTGCCAGTCACTGTGACATGTCAGGATGGATTAGCCATGATGTGGTCAGATGAGCAACACAGACTCTCATCTGAGAGAAGCCTGATGTTCGACTGACTGCTCTGCTTTTCATTAGCATCTATGGCCGTCCTGTTAAAAGCGCAGCGTTGTTATATAAACCCTGGACATCTTACACAAGCTGCTGATCGGCGCCTGCAGTTTTCAATAGTAGCAATTCTGTCATATTTTCTTAAATCCAATTTGAGATTTGTGGACATTTATCAAAACCATGAAAAGTTGGGAAATACCACACGGGGCAAAGTAACTACAGGGGATGGTCAACAAAAGTTTTTGTGTTCAGAGCCTGGAAGTAAACATATTTTAATTATGTGTTTCATTTACAAGGGGGTATCGTTTGGAGGGTTGAGGAATTCAGTGCAACCACATTGCACTGGGGTTCAAGAGAAAATAATATGATTGGTTTGACTGTGGAATCCAAAGTCCTCCTCTGAACAATCAACTGGGAAAATGACAGTAACCACAATGCGATACAGTAGATGCTGGGGTCTGCTGGAAAATGGTACTCCTCAGACACCCATAAAAACACAAATACACCCCAGGATCAGCTTTGCCTTCAATCCCAGCCTCTGGAAAGGGAAACAGAACAGCTTTTTCACATGTAACCATTAATTTAAAGTACAGATTCAACTGCCTGACAACTGCTCCAAAAAGGTAGTTTGATTTGAACACATCAGCAAAAAAGTAGGCAAAAACAGTCCCAAAAATGATACTCTTTAATAACTTTTTTTTTTAGGAAGCACCAAGGTGGTTCCGGTAGAGTGCTAAAGTGTGCACAACATTGGCTGATTAGTATAAGCTCTTATGATCAACAATCACAGTCAAACAAGTCACCAATCACGTTCAATCAAGACAACAAGGTGGTCTTTACAGTCTGACGAACTCTCACTTGTGATCATCATGCTGCTGGTAGTTATGCTGTTTACTCCGTGCTGATGGATTTCCTCCTCCATCACTCCAGCCTCTTGCTGGTACCCCTGGCACCCGCTGGTCTTGTACATTATAAGTATTTCAAATCTCAGTTCATGAGGTTCTGGTCTGTGCCCCTGGGGGATTTACTGCACTCCCCCATTGAACCTCTCGCTCCAACTGGAATTTCACAGGGGAGCTCCCTCAATAGCTGAGCCTTTTCTGACAAATAAAACTATTTTGCTGTGATAAATGGCTCAGTCTCCTTTGACACAAGCATCTCTGACTGAAATTTCTTCAAAGCAACTTGTTGCAGGTAGTTGAAAATCACACTAATGGAAACCTAATTAAGCCTAATAAAGTGAGGCCTTGACATCATATGAGCCTTTTGAAATTTCACATATCCTACATAATTACTTTCCTTAGTTTACATCTTTCAGTAATCTCTCTGTGGTATTTACCTGTTGCTAAACAAGGCATTATGGTCAATATATATAAACCATGATGGACAGGCGTATGGATTCTGTTACCTATCCAACATGCACAAATTTAATTTGGTGATTTGCACTGGCAAACACGAATTCTGTGAACGCTTTGTCATTTTATTATGGCAACACGAAAATCAAATTCTGTTTGAGGGAGAAAATGGACCAACAGTACACTAGCATGGTGATAATAGATGTCCTTGCTGCAAAAAATTCAGATCAATGATAAAAAAGACATCCTACACAAGGTCTAAGGGTCTGTAATATTTTGTCACATTCTTGTTTTTTCATCCATGCTAGTAGTGTGGCTGTATTGGTTAGTCAGTCTTTCAGAAACAAAAGCTTAAGTGACATTTAAGTCACATGATGTCTGTACGTCATCACTTATTTGTTGAATTTGTTTTCATTGCACTTGGTCACAATTGCCTTTTATTAACAAACCAAATTTCACCTCCCTCACATATTTAGAAATTGTTTGCAAATTTTCTGCATTTCTGCAAACTGAAAATTAGCATAAAAACAGCTTGATGGAAACTGGCCCTTAGCATTTAGTACAGAGCCACTTGCATGGTTGTTTTTTTAACTCACCAGGAATCTTGTGCTTTGACTTGATGTTTCCCTCGCACTTCCGTTTGGCCTTGAACAGCAGGCCTATCTGTTCCTCTTTTGTGAGCACATCATCTGCGTACACCTGCAAAAATGACAGGGATAGGGAATTATATCATCAATAAGCAGCGTGACAGTTTTTGATCTGTCCAAAGATGCTGACTCTAAAAAATAAAATTAAAATAAATAAAACACTGGGTGAATATCTAACTGCACATTTGTGGTCCCATCTGGATCTGAAGGAATGGTTCTTAAGGACGTTGCTCTCAGAGTAGAAATGAGCATGAAATGCATCAGTTGGCTGATATCCAGACATGAGTTCCTCTTCACAGCTGCCTCAAAACCCTCTAACCACTCTCTACATCCCTGGTCATAGTGCTGCAGACAGCACAATCTAAATCCAGTTTCCTTCAGTGAAATACTCCTCAAAATGCACACTGCTGACATTTTCTCAAATGGAATATGAGTGAAAGTAACAGGGTGGCCTGGATGATAGACAGCCTGGTGTGTACGTGGAAGGTCAGATTAGATTGTAGTTTGACCGCAACAGTTCACCTGTCAAGTGCTCATGAGCTAAGCAGTGTATTTATTTATGTCTCAACTGTCATGAAGCAGAAGACAGCTATAAAAGACTGAGGGTTTTTTATGTCCTTGTACAAACAGTATCAGTTTCACTTGTTGTTCATAGTTCCAGCTTGTATTCCTGTGGTTAAATCCTCTACGTGGTAACTAATCAGACATGACAAATTTACAAAATGGACAAGAATGACTTTTTCTTTCCAACGTTTCCTTACACCTTTCACATTTTCTCCGCTTTTGAACATTGTGTTTGAGTGTGGCGTGGTACCTCAGGTGTGGTTTTCCAGTCAAGGAAACATTTTCCATTCTAAT
Source organism: Toxotes lorentzi (assembly GCA_037833715.1). Classification (NCBI taxonomy): domain Eukaryota; kingdom Metazoa; phylum Chordata; class Actinopteri; family Toxotidae; genus Toxotes; species Toxotes lorentzi. The sequence goes on from JBBMJY010000006.1 coordinate 14,592,572, forward strand.
AGGTCACACTGACTGGCTTGCTGTTTGCCCATGGATAACTTCTGGGCAATGACAAATGTGACTGTATTGAAAATGACCACATTCATTTTTAACAGACCGTGACAAGAAAAGTGGAAATGAAAACAGAAAAATTCAAGCCCAGTGCTAAACTTGAAGCATAGATCAGCGCACAAATCACGCTGTTATATAGGGCTTTTCATGGTGCTTTGAGCCATACTGCAGCAAAATGCAATATGTATCCACACAATGAAACACAAGCTAAAGTGTGTGCCGTACAGTGTGCCTGGAGGTATGGCTAAAAAAACTCCCAGTCTTGTTTTTTTGGTTCAGTGATGCAGAGCAAACAGCAGAATTAAAGAGAGACGTTTACTCAGAGCAGCTGACTCCCTGGCTGCAGTTGCATTTGTCAGTTTCAGACACAAATCACAAATTGCATGTAAAAAAATCAATTTTTCTTCTTACTTCTATCAAAACAGCAAGTGGGCTGTTTTACATGGTAATAGGGGATTCATTTACCAAGAGGCACAACTTCAGAGAAGAGAAGAAAGACACCAAAAGAGACTATGAGAGTGACGAGGGTAAATGCATACACAGGTAAAATAAAATAATTACACTTCTAAAAAAACGTATCACAGCCATTTTCAGGGCAAATTAGATTTTTAAAATTCGATATACAAAACAAATTAAAATGCAGGATACAACCTAGTCTCTGCAGCAGCTTACAAAAAGCACAAGCAATGTGGAGATATTCTTATTATAGTTATGATGTTCTGTTCTGTCTAAAAACACAATTAGGAGTCACACATTTGTCCGTGTCTCCCTTATAAAGATTTTGATCTGGCCAACAGGATTTTTTCGTTATTGTCAGATGTTGAGGAAACCTTTTAAAAAGATGATGTTTGCATAATTATGTTCAAGCATCTCACAAGCTGTGATAAATATGTTCAATCCTATAAAGAACACAATTGCTAGATATTTACTTTATTTCAATCTGTTTCTCACTATGAAAATGTACTTATATTCCATCACTGAAATGCTTATGCAGTTATGGTAGTAGATGTACTGCACACTAAGAAGTACCTGTATTTGTGCAGTTGGCTGCTACAAATGACATGAGAACCAAATATTGCAGCAAAACAAACTTTTGATATTTTCCAGGCTTTTTTTAAGCCTACTCTGGTTCCTGTTTATAATCTGAATAAGTAGCTAAGAAACTTCTAAATGTGCATGCTGGGACAAGGAGTCATTTGGGAATGAAGACGTGTATACATTGTCTCTGGTGCGAGTGCGTAATTTTGTGAGTTTAAAATTATACTGTAAATACCAAGCCGTCATGGGTTTGCTGCACACAAAACCATAATACCTCAATCCATCAATATTTTCACTACTTTCAGCCCTGAAATAAGGATGTCCAGTCTGAGAGCTGAATAAGGTTACAGAATGAAGACGTTTATGGCTTTGCACAGTAAACAACCACAGATGGAACAACATTTAACCACAGGCGAACAAGGATAGATACTACCTGTTTACTGTGCTAACTATGCCAATATAGAATATTCCACTGACAGCTCCTGAGACGTTTTCATCTAAATAACGGGCTGGTGTTACTTTAGGTGAAAGCTTAACCAACAGGAAACCAGAGACAGTGAATCTGGATGCTAACTGCTCTGAAAGGACAAGTGGCATTATCACTACAGTATAGTCCTGTATACTGTCTAAAGGTTAAGCAATTCTGAAATACATTAGTGGATTTTCACAGTTTGAATGGGAATAAATTAGCTATAAATATCTATTTTATGGATTTACTGCATATCATTTGCATTTTTTTTGTCATCAGGGTCATTTTCACTTTAGTCACAAACTCTTCAAAGTGGTGTGAAATGTCAGCTCTTTCACCACACTTTGAAATCCGAGGGTGCATATTACATCAAATACACAGAGCTTTTTTTTCAGCTGTTTTCTACAGACCCGGTAAGTGAGACTGCTGTTCCAACACATTAAGAACAAATATCTTAACCTTTACAGCACAGTTTGAGACCGTGTGAAACATTAAACTAAAATGAGGCATGGAGTTTCAGGGTTTATTTTCTTTCTCAAAAACTAGAGGAATTTCTTCTTCATGTGCAGACTCCCGCTCGCAGGGATGTAGAAGAGTATCATTTACCATTTTAAGAAGAGAATCCTGGGTAATAAGTGTGCCCCCTGATTATTTCTGAAAACTATTCCTCCTCCACTGGCCAGCGTCCAAACCTCCAAAGTAAACACAACTCTCACAGGGAGAAACATGGACATTCTTATTTACTGCATTTCATTCAAAACAGTATTCTTTTTGTTAAATGTTTTTGAGTGTGTGCCAAAATGAAAATTAGAAAAATACACACTATATAAATATGTGTGTTTTCATCACTGGTCGCTAGAATACAAACTCCACTTGAATCAACCACAAGTTTCTATTTGTCTTTGCAAACTGCGGCTTGATGACTTAAACTGCAGCTCTCTGCAAGGATATAAGACCAATATTGAGAGAACCGTATTTAGGCTGGTGTGTCAAGACAGTGTTGAACCACTATGACTAAATACTGGCACTATACAGTATGGGAGTGAAGGCACATTTATATTTTAGTTTTCTAATTCTGGCATTTGCATACTAAATTATTTTAGTAACCAAATGTTAATTCTAAAAGTTTAATTTGTCCAGTGCCACAGACAAATATCTTCAGTGTTCATTTGTTGATTTTTGACCATTTTGTAACAAAAGGATTAAAAAAAAAAAAAAAAACAGATTTAAAAATCGTTAATCAGAAATGGAGCCATGTGGACAGACGCCACGCATACATTGAGTGGAGACACTGGGTTTCCGGTACATTACCAACAGTCTTGATTGTGGACAACCTTATGCTTTTTCCTTTTTTTTTTCAAGAAAGTTGTGGTTGACCAAAGTCATTTCCTGAAATGCCCTACAGTGAATCAGAGAGTCAAATGTTGGAGCTTGTGAGGTAGACTTTCATTAGAAAGCACAAAACAAAGAACTTGACTATCCAAAAAGTTTAAATGAACCGCAAAAACACCACTGAGTTCAAGGGTAATTATCTCTAACTAGTCAACAATGCATTTGGATTTAAAGTACAGCCCAGTGATCTCATTAGCGGTATCTCAGACCATAAAGTCCTCTAAATACAACAAAAAAAAAAAAATCACATAATCGTTCACCAAAACGCTAGATCCAACTACCATGACAGCAGGGAGTTGTGTATTTCTGAGCAAGACACCAAACCTACAAACTTTACACTGAATGTTTGGCAACAGACAAGTTTTTGCCTTAACTTTATTTATAAAGTAAATTGAACCATGTAATGGCTATAGAATAATGATGCCATCTGCATTTGGATTGGTTCCCTATAAGCTTCACTTTCACTATGCAATTCTGTCAGCTAGTGGGTGTAGAATCTCGCGGGGAGATGAAGGTTTGATTTAAGGCAACCAAATCAGGAAGAGGATACTGTTTTTGTGTTTCCTGGCAGCTATTGGTAGCTTTCCCCAATTAGCAAAAATACCACTTGGAAATGCTGGGGGGATAAAAAGTTTATTTCCATGTTTGTGAAACCAACTACTTCACGTAACTCACGACAGATATATGATAATGCTATAAGCAAATTAATATGTATTTCTGGATGATTCTGACTGTTACTGGAGCATCACTGGAGCGTGAATTATATGAGGCAGTGAGCTATATGGCGTGTAACAAACATGCAGAACAAAAAGGCTAAGCTATGGTCATTCAAGGGAATATCCTTAAATCCCTCAAATCAAGATGTGTCAATGCTGCAATAAATAATCCAACCAGGGCAAGAACCAATCAAACCCACTTATGATGGTTGCAGCTTAGATCAGTAAAACACCAGCAACTGAAAGAAGTGATGACAGAAAGATGCTCAATAAGATGCTGAAGTGATAGAAAGCAAAGAGTAGTTTCGCTGTTTTATGCACCAGGGTAATGCCCAGAGATGGGTTTATTTGAAAACTGAAAGGTGAGCTTGATGGTGACGCTAGAGGACCACTGAGAGTCCACAGTGTCCAAGAGATGACTCTGCTCAGTCAGTCACTGGCTGAGAGCCAAAACAACGGTTGGGATGTAGACAGCCTCTCCATCTTCATCCTCCGACATGAGCAAAATGAGTTGAACTGAACCAGCCGCTTGAAATTCAAAGGTGTGATGCGCCTGAAACACATCAATGAATAATAATAAAGATAAAATGACATATCATTTGCCTCAGTACCAAAGGCAGATTGTAATGTTCCAGTACACTGACCAGTCGTCCATATTAAATCAGTATATCCCTAACGGATACATCTTACAGTAATACTGCATGACAGTTTTTGCAGTATTCTAATAAAGTCTGAACATGCCCTATAGACAGTCAAGTAGCTGAAAGAAAAAAAAACAGCTGCTGCACTTCTCCTTGCATACAGTGTTTATAAAATAAGCATAATTCCATGTACCTGTATTATGAATATACTCTATTATATGGTGTAATTATCCAAGATGTGCATCATTTTTGCTAATATGAACCAAATGTAATCTCAAATATTTTACATAATTCTGATGTTTTCTGTCCACTGATAGATGCTTTAACAAAGCTGTGTCAGTGTGAGATCCTGTATCTGGGAATGCGTTTGTAGATGTTACCAACCATCTATTAAACTGTTTATACATGTGAGGGGAACGGGGAAACTGTGTGCTGTAGAAACACACGCACACACACTGTGTTAATTCAGTGTTTTGACGTGTTTGCATTATCAACATAAAACCTCTGATCACAACTCCGCTGGTATTTTGACTGGAAACACAAACCATATTAATTTTCTCTATCACTCCAGAGTCATCCAATAATGCCGCCCTCTGTTAGCTGATCCGTCAGTGAGGATGAGATTTTTAGGTAAATGGTCGTAGAAAGTAAAGTGAGACTTTCCTTTCCAGATCACACTTCATCACATGGATGATAAATAATATACAATAATATTTACTCTGGTCTCTGTAAAGCACCTCTATTATGGGAATACAGTTGAATGTTTGTTTTATGTACGTGTTTTGGTCATTTGCCATTCTTTCACCATAAGCTAACATTCACTTCCTTGTTGTTGGCATATATTCAACATTTTTTTTTTTTTTTTACTTTCCTGTACATTTTTTCTCCACAAAATAGGGGGTCTAGAAAATTATAACTCCGCTGAATCTTGTTTTTAATGGCTTGTCCTCTATCTGGAAAAAACATGAATATGTTACTTTTGACATATTGCACCACATGAATGTTTTAGCGGATGAGGTTCCTGGATATTATAAACTCTATGAGTCAGTGCCACTCCTCTTCAACTGTGCAATTTGCATTTGATGATAAAAACCACAAACCACAAGACTGGTTGTCCTTTGGAAATGCTTGCAGACCACATTCTGACTTAAAGCAGCATTTAGTTCCTAATTATACCCTGCTCTGGTCATAAGCCTGAAGAACAGCACTTTTGTCCTTGATGGAAACATTGTGTGTGCTGTGAGAGGCAGCACACATCTCGTGGAATCCAGATAGTGGTGATTGTGTTGTTCACTAAATTAAAAGGGAACATTCTTCTGTTATATAAGTGATTTAATACACAAAGTATGGGCCGTTCCTCCAATAAAGCAATGCAAATGCAGCAATTTAATTTTCATGAAAAGCTTAAAAACTACTAATGGTTATGCAACAATCAAAAGCTCTAGATGTTTCATAATATCTTAATGGATGTCACAAAAGTGTCAGCTAATAACACATGTGGAAGACTGCTATCAGGACAATGAGTTACAGTAAATGCAAATATAGTCATTTTGTAGATATGGATTATAAGGATTACAGGTTAAAAACATATATTTTAGAGTGGATTTATAATCCATAAGAGATTTTTTTTCCAGATGTAACAGATGGTGTAGTTTTATTACACACTCTGCAGCATTAATGGCACGATACCCTTGCAGTCACAGCTTGGCAACTTCAGTAATAATCCTCTAAATCACAGTGGGTGAGATGATGTCAGCGTTCATATTAGCATGCAAAAAACCTTGGTTCATTCATGATTGTGTTCATCAGCAGAGGAATATTACAACTGCCCACTACATTTTGCCACTTAAGACGCAAAATATTCACACACCATATGTTGAGAAACAGACTTCAGTCATTGAAAATTGATTACTTATGTTTTCCATTTGTTAGTATCAGCTGTAATAATTAACAAAGTGTCAAGTTTGTGGGTCAGTCTAATTAAATATCTTTGAAAATGACGCAGGTGAGCTGGCAGAAAGTAGGGCTCTAGAATATTTATTGGGATGGACAGCAGGTATGTTCTAATGGACTCATCCATTTTTAAATGATCACCAAAATACATACTGCTGCTGCACAAAAAAAAAAAAAAAAGATAAGCCTGAACATGTCTGAAAGCTTTCCAAAGGTCATTTTTTTACACAAAAGGTTTCATAAATGAATAATGACAGTGAATTGACTGTCAGGGCACGTGGACTTAGTGGTTCAGGTCGAGTGTCCACGTTGCAGAGGTTTGTTTCTGTTCAATGAAATCAGCGTCTCCACCACTGCCACAAATGTTTCTCCGTTTCAGTTAATTAATCCACTTAATTTGCAGAATCTTGTACTGGAGCCTAGTATTGGAGCACTGGATCTCTCTGTCAACATTATAATTAGTCGCCTGCAGGGAGATTTTCAATTCATGTTCCACTTTGTTTAACATGACAAAGCCAGTGTCACTTTCACAAGTCTAAATGGATGTGAAACACCATCGAGCCACCATCAGCGACCTCAGTGTGCAGATCATTCTGCTTGCTCAAGCCTGCTCCTGTATGTCACATAGACACTGTGTCAACAATAGACAACACTATGTAGCTGCTAATATTTTGTCCTCGTCCTGTACGGAGGAGCAAGATAACACCTTATTGTACAATACTACAACACCACAAACTACAGCTTCAAAAATGACCATCTGTGGCCATCTGTAAGCCACCATGTTGTTTGATACAGTATGAGAAAAAAATGAAATATTACACATTTCACAAAGTATTTATTACATGACTGATGAAATGGTTTTGTTCTTTGGTTACTCAGTGTGCAATTTTGTCTGAAATTAACAAAGTGAACACACCCACACAAAGACGTTTATACTCCATCCCATAAAATTTAACAGTAATTATGACCTCATGAAATCAAAAAATATCACTGTCGATAAGGGCTGAGATTTACACTGTTTAATCTGAAGCAGCTATCCCTTTACTACGAATTCATGGAAGTGTATTAGATATTGATAGATGTATCAGAAATTTAAGGAGCTGCCTTGATTATTCGTTTATTTAAGCAAAAAAAAAAAAAAAAAAAAAAGACCATTTTAGTTGCAGACAGTCATGCTGTGGGACCTGGTGTGCAAAGAATTTGGCCAGTCTGACCAGTAACACTCAGCACAATGGACAGCTTGGCAACTTAAGCGATAAAAAGAACACTTTGATGTCAAAAGCCGGTGCGACGCTTGTCCTTCTGACCTTACGAACCTGATGAAAATAATTTCTGCATAAAGTATGTTATATGCCATTACCAGTGAGAGCTGAGCACAACACAGCAATCAGTGCAGGACGTAGTTTAACATTTGAGTGAAGAAGGAGAGGAGTGCAAAAAGGTGACACATGTAGAGGGCAACACTTCAAGCAATCAGCCCCTTTTCCACTGTTAACCAAAGGGGCACCAAACAGCCTGCTGCCTGCAAAGAACTAGGACAAGGACACTGTTTGTATAAGACCCATAATTGTAACAGCCTTCCCAATAAAGCCTCTAAATTGTGGGCTAATTAGGCACTGCTCAATCACCCAAGGTGTCTCTCATTGCCTGTGAATATTCCACCCTTTTGATTTACTTATTGAAGAGGCTTATTGGAGAGAGTGAACCTTGTACAGATGGTCACCCTGATTGAAGTGCTTTTCAGTGGAGCCATTCTAACACAAACAGAATTTAAAATCACGAATCAAAGGCAAAGTCGTGTCGGAGCTTTCTAATTTAAGAAATCAGCAAAGAGTGAAAGGAATTACACCCTCATTAATGAATAACCATTATGAAATATGTATCCATTTCAAAGTGTATTAATAATGTTGCCATGTTGCCAAATTAGTTAAAGGTATTCTAATTTATCTGTCTATTTATCTTATGATTTTCCTTCTGCATAGAAATGAATAAAACACGACAGAAAAAACATTATTATGACCTACAAAATGATATCAGAAATTTGCATATGTTGCATCTTGCCCTGAAGCACTGCTTTAAGGGTTGACATAAATAACATATACCATAATTCTAAGCACGGCTTCCAAGAAAAAGCCTTTACACGACACAAGTCCACTTGAAACACAAGCTATTTAGGAAGATTAAATAAAAGTCACATTGTAGCAAAGATGTTTGTGCATTCTGTGACAAGTAAACAAGGGGCCAATTTTTACTTTTCTAAGACCGATATTTATTATTTTTGGACTTTTTACTTTTCAAATGCTGCCCATAGGCCTGCTGAGCCTATAAAAAGACTATTCTATAAAGCCATTAAATGATGTGCTGAGCCATTAATGGATTAACTACAGAGATACATACAGTTTATAGGTCACATTCTAAATGCATTTAAAGGATTTAAATCACATCTGAGACACAAATGTTAATGCACACAGTCGAGGATGAAGAAGCTCAGGCTGATGAGTGAAGAAAATGCAAGCACACATGGGCTGACTGACTGGTCACTGGTGCTGAGGTCTTTGAACCATTTGACTGAAAATGACCAGAGCTCGTGGGTAAAAGACAGACTCTGTAGCAAAAGGCAAACTGCGCACGCATGAGAACAGTACAAGTTAAGATCACACATTTAGCCCATTGTAAACACCGCAAAGCAACACAGTTTGAATTTGATTTCCGCATCAGTCCACTTATAAGGAGCACTGGGTGTTTTTTTTTCTTTCTAATAATATGAAATATGTTTAAATTTAGATAATATACTGTACATCCATGGTTAAAGGAGTGGTGAACTCAAGTAGAACTGATCCTTGGTTCATGAAAGGATCATACAAGACCAGAGTTTCTGAGCTTGCACACATCTGCATAATTATAAATAATCCCTTTTAAGTTTACCCCATATAGCACAACTTTTGCCCTTTCACATACGTTAAACTGAAATCAACCAAATACCATGCAGATCCACATAAGTTTCACTATCCCAAAAACTTCAGTTCTTTAACAGAGTACTTCATCAATTTAGCATTGCACTCCTATAATTTTGTCAGACAGACAAAATGAAAATGATGCAGCACAACCAGTGATTTTACCTTCTTTATTCCTTGTGTTCTTCTTCCTTGTCGAAACCTGCTGCCTACATTACCCACAAAGCAACTCGGCCCTTGAGCGGGCCACAGGGGTCTGTTAAGTGCACTTCTTTCTAACTCCCCATCATTATGTATATAATTTCTTTTTCTTACTTTTACTTTCAAACTTGTAGTTAGCCCCTACCAACACTGACTCACTGGGCAGCATGCAGCTCCCTGTGGAGCTACAAAAGGCTTCATAAAACTTTTTTCACATATGATGCAGTAGCACTATCCAAGGCCTGGAAACAGACTTTGATTTGTATAATTGTTGAAGTTATCCTTTATGTTTTCACTGGTTGCACGTATACTGACATACTCATACATAAGCACAACACATAATACTGTAGCTGGGATACATTTATGTTTTTATCATGATAGTTTGCCCATATAGGCTGGGATACTGAGGCATTTCAAAACCATCTTATGTTTACTACATGTGTCTTAAATCTCCTTTAAAAACACATTCACTTTGTTATTTTGTGGCTATTCATAAAGAGATATGTTGTGTTGACACTTCGTACGAGCAGACATGATATTATACAACTTTGGAAATAAATAAGAAAAATAAAGTCTTCCCAGATAATGTCGCTCCAGTATCTATTATAGAGTGTGCTGAATGTAGATTCTTGACTGGCTTTTACAGATCCTTGCTGTAATCTTAATGATGCACATTATCGGTCAAAAACCCTCATCAATAAGAACACATCAAATACGCTTATTCCACACAGGGCTCTTTTTCCTCCAAAAACTACTGCGCCACATTACATCACCTATAAAAATAATTGCAGAAATAAGCCACAGCTTCTAATGGACGTTCCAGCTCGAGAGTCGCATGGTAAGTTTGATAAATTATGAAACTCGCAGCTAAAACACTGCCAGGTTACCATACATACAGCAAACAGCAACAACAGCAAATCTATGTGCTACGCTTTAAATATTGCCTTTGTTCAAGTATGACTGCGTGACCAACACCGTGCACTGTATGATGTTTGCCATGCACTAATTCACTAACATGCTTTTGCTGTATGTCAAACTTTAAATATCTGATTTTAATTTAATTTAAAAACAAAAACAAAAAACATGAGCTTGGTGCAACTCAACTTCGAAAATAAACCTACAACAAATATATAATTAGACGGCTCAAATCTAATTAACCAAAATACAGTTACTTATTATTTAGTCATTTTAATTTGAGAATTAACCAATTCATTCAGTCATTTCACACTGTCCATTGAAGGTATAGCGTCACCGGGTCGGTTGGAGCTTGTGCCAACACATACGTCACCAGGGAGACTTTGACCAACATCCTCTGATGTTGGAGCAAGAACTCATGCAAAAAATTAGCAATAACACTTGGAATTAATCATCTACCTGACCTTCAACACACAATTAACATTCCACTTGTAAATGTCATTCCCAAACATTAATTAAATCCCTCCAGAACTATGTGTGTTCATATGGAGCACTTTGACTTCAGATCTGCCATGAGTTCAAGAATAAGTAACTATAACTTTGCAACCACATACAGAGTTTGTGCTCTCATTGGCTCATGTGTTCAATGCCATGGAGCTAACGCAGCAAAGTCCAGCCAAACTTTGAACTGTTATCTGAATTTAAAACTGGCAAAGAATCCCCCTCTACTGCAGTGTGAGGATTTTTTACTTATTCCTGGAAAATCTGGAGCTGTGAACTGCATACTTACAAACCCATAAGCCCCTGAGTTTTGCAAAGAAACTAATAAAGGTCCTTTTAAGAAACGCAGCCTCCTCCTCAGCCATAAGCCATGTGCCAGGGGAGTATTCCTGCCCAAAATTTGAGCTGCTTCCAAATCACGTAAACAACAGGATCAGATGTGTGCAATCCTACTCTTCCTGCTCTTGATCATTTAAGGAATTGACTCAGAACTGTCTGCAAACTCAATTCTTGCTGCACTTAAGAGAGCACAATGAGTCTGGGAGCATTTGTATATTTGAAACTCAATCCCTTCACTGACAGTGGGGGTAGGGGCTGAGCAGAACCTTCGGTCAACGGCAAAGGCGTCTACATAGCTGAGAATTTTCACATGTCAACTCAACTGAGGTACTCCGGCATTCCAATCATATTGCCGGCAAGGAAGTCTGCACCACAATATCAATACAGCAGGTAACTGATGAAAAAAACACCGTAAAGGACACAAACTCATCATAGTGTGTCCCTGATTTTTTTTTCTCTTTTTTTGAATTGTTGAATTATTATTTACACCAATTCTTCTGTCCAACAATTTCTTGGTGCAATGCTTAAGTGAACACAATTTGATATTGGACAATTCTTAACACTCAGTGAGCAGAAGATGGAAGTACGTCCACCTTATCAAAGACTGACAGAGGAGGGGAAGCCTATCACTCTGAAATGTGTCAAATGTTTGACACATGGCCATAGCTTTAACTTCTCTGAGATAACCATCACCACATGCAGCATATCTCGGGAGTTCAGCTAAAACTTGTAAACTGCCTGTCTGCAGAAAAAAAAAAAAATTCATTTATGACATGTCGACAGTGAGAAAAAGAAATAGCGTCTTTGGCATCATTAAATGCTGCCTCCTTTGCCTTTACTGATGTTTGTCAAACTGCTACTCATTAGCTTTTGAGGATGCATCATTCACAGGATGACTGAGTACAAATGAGTTGATTTAAATGCATCATTAAGTCGTCAAGGGTAAAAAAATAAAGGCGTATATAAAATAAAAAGGAAAAAAGCTAACGTTGCCACCAACTCAATCTCACAGAGTACGTATCCGAACAACAGATCTTTATGAAGGCTGAAGTTCATATAGGGCAGAGGCACATCATTAAAATATCTGTTAGAAGTGTGAGTTTTTCAGTGAGGTGTAAAAGTGGCATTGAGTTACACATACTCTAGCATTCTTCAAGTGGAAAAGTTAAGAAAAAAAAGCAGAGGTCATGGTAAGTTAAGAAAACAAGCCTTTTCCTGAGTCAAACACAGCCATGGTATAACCTTACCATGCGGGTGAAACTGAAGACTCTCCTATTAACACACGTTACGAGTCTGACTCACAGGCCCTCTAAAAACCCAGCAATGTGGCAGTCAATACAAAAAAGATAGCCATGGCATGAGGATGTATGCATTTCCAAGCGAGGGCTCAAGAAATTACATTGTTCTGCAGTTATCTCAGGAATCCTCTTAGCTACTGTAAAGCTCTGCAATAAAAATACTGAGCATAATGATGTGTGTGTGAAGGGTATTTCCCTACTACAAGTTGCCTCTGTGAGCTGAAGCCCATGCTGATCCCAGGAAAATTCAGGCAAACATGTTAACTGACCGGTGACGACAGCAAGTGACTCACAATATGCAGCGACAAGCCGTGTACAGCAGCTGATACAGAATTTACACCACCATGCTGCCTAAATCCACATTTCGTGCTGTAAAACTAAATTACAGAACAGGACGTCTCCAATCTGCCAACACATAATTTTGTTTGGATGTAGAAATTACATCTTAACCAAGGTGGGTATAAATACCATCTGTGCTCTACAATACACCCTCTCTCAAATCCCTCAGCTTTATGTACTACTGCTGATTTCCATTTCTTCACAGTCCATCACACACAATTACATGATACTCTCAAAGCTGAAAGTGTAAACATGTTATTTTTGGTGTGTTTCAGTGACTCAATGATGTGACATTTCACTCAAGAAGTGAGTGCAGTATCTGTGGATCATCTCCACAGAGCTTCGTGCCTCCTGTGGTTAAGACACTATCCAAAACTATACTTCAAACACAACTTTAAAAGCTTTCCTGACCTATTGTCAACCCTTCTACCTGTTAATTCACATCTACCCTGTGGCCATGATAAAAGTATATTGCTCTGTAGAGTGAAGTTTCAGGGTATTGAGTAATTTTTCACTTTAGAGGCAAGACCACAAACCAAAGACTAGTGGGATAAATAATTTTATCACAAAGCCTTAAGTGTTTTTCAAGAGTTCAAACACACCCATAAGAAGTATTGTAGGAAATGTCAGCTTTCTAATTAGTGTTTTGAAGTGTTCTGTTGATGTGATACTATTTTCAGTATCTGAGCTTCTTTATAGCAACCCTAAAATCTTACAATCATTAGACTGTCACCACCTCATACAGCAAAGTGCTGAAGACTTTCTCTACATTTTACACACTGAGACCTGGTTATAAAGAAGTGCAGCCAACAGGAGTGTGCGTGTGTGTGTGTGTGTGTGTGTGTGTGTGTGTGTGTGTGTGTGTGTGTGTGTGTGTGTGTGTGTGTGTG
>JBBMJY010000006.1:14614713-14654520 GCA_037833715.1 Toxotes lorentzi
TGTGTGTGTGTGTGTGTGTGTGTGTGTGTGTGTGTGTGTGTGTGTGTGTGTGTCTGTGTGTGTGTGTGTGTGTGTGCAAGGGTGCGTACACACACTTATTTAGGATTTGAGAGTTGCTTAAGCCATGCCTAGCCACGTTTTGCAGCTTTCTGAAGTGGAATTCTGAAATATGTTATTAATTCCAAATCAGTTTTATAAGAAGAAGTTTCGAAGTATCAAGTTGATGAAACTCTGTTAAGTGTGTTTTTTAAGCTGTTACAGAGGATGTGGCACCTGTCTTCAGCACCCAGCATTAAATTCCTGAGTTCTGTCTTTTTCTGGTGTTAAATGGTTCATCCTCTTTGTCCTCTGAAGCAGGTCGTGCTGATGTTCCCATTTAAAAAGTGCCCTCTCTGATTCTGAAGCCTTTACTTCCTGCTGCTCTGAGGCCAGCAGTCAGTCTGATGTCCTCTTTAGACCAACTCGAGCATGAAGATGTCCAAGTGTTTGAACATAAAACTGTCTTTTTTTAAAAAAAAAAAAAGAACACAGAAACATGCCCTTAATAAATTCTGCCTGTTATGATCACACTTATTTGGCGGAAAGTATTGACAATTTATTGCTAATTCTAAAAAAACAAAAACAAAAAAAAAAACATTGTGCATTACCAGTGCTGCTCATTCTAACAGCCAAGCGTACAATACAGATTTTTCATGTGTGGTCTCAATAGTGAACAAGCTCTTAACTGTGGCAATATGAATGAAATGTTCTGGCTATATGCAACCATGCAGGGCCACAGCTATGATAGCAGAATAACTGTGTAATTCAGTAATCACCTCTGCAGCTCTACGGTTTGAAAAACTGCTCAAAGTGAGTAGCAAACAAGGACACACTGAAAATAGCTTTGGTGTAAAACATTCGCTGCTGACACATAATGATGGACTGCTGCTCTGCACTGAAACATCATATGCATTATCCAGTGGAGAAAATAATGTTTCAGCATCAGAGCCATTCACTGCCACATGTTACTGTCACAAGCAGAGGGGAGCTTTTACACAAAGGGACTCCCCTAAAGTGTTGTTTATTCTGCAGTGGACTCTCATGTTGTTGACAATATAAAATTTTAATTTGCCTACAGTACACGTAAAGAAAAGACAAAAAGAGATTTACATAAGCAACAACCAAGATATTTTTGCTGATGTATGGTAGGTTTCCTGTTATTGTTTTTTTTTTTTTTTTTTGTAGTATATGAAACTAAATGATAATAGTGATAATGCTAACACGTGAATGATCAATACCATAGGCCACATTCTCTGTGTGTTGGGATGGATATTAGTCTGACGTAAATTATATGAATACAGAGAAGCAACCATGAGGAAACTGTAAAACGCTGCAACAGTCTGAAAATGAAAGTTCATTCTTGACCTTTTTTTCCAGAACAATTTTAACTCAACGTTCACTGCTTTTCAGGAGATGTAAACAACTTCTCGCAGCCTCAGCACCAGCAGATGGACTCAGTCTGTTCAAGGATCTGTATTTTTTGTCATTGTTACTAAATCCCACAAAGAGACTAAAACCAACAATGTGCTAGTTTGTCTTCCAGTGAAGTCTGACTTCTCCATCCTCTGTGATACTGAGTCCCAATCCCATTACTGTAGATACAAATCTTTGGAAAATGGGTCATGAGTATGCTGTATATTTTTAGCAAGTATTTTATTTTATTTTTTTTAAATGAAGAAGAATTTTCTGAAACAGCAGGGCTCTGTGGTTTTCATTAAACGCTACTTAAACAAGAATAATTTTTTGTCTGACAGTGTACATGAGATTGGCTCAAACTAAACTTTTTTAAGGGAATTATGACTTACACAATGAAAACGTCTTGATTTTAGATACAGTACGTTCTCTCACTTAATGTGCTTAAAAAGAAAAAGCATAAAAAACCATTCCAATCTCTTATTTTGGAGTGTGTACTTGATTTCAGTCTGCTGCTGAGTTGCTCTCCTCAGTAAATCCAAAACAGAAGCACAAAAGGAAACATAATGAGATGTTTTTTCTTTCTTTTTTTTTTTAAAGGCATAACAAACATTCAGTACCAGTATGACAGCAGTACCTGCCTCTCCAAGAGTCTGTGTTTTATGAAACACATTGTGCTTGTACAGCACTCAGAATATTAATGTATTTTCATTTGTTCCACTTCTCTTTTCCCCTTCCTTTTTTAAAAATTCTTTTTTGAATGTGTTCATTTTTCCGAGGTCACTGTTTTACTGTAACAATATCCTCAACTTTAATAAACCCAGGATTCAGTCCCATCATGAATAGGTTATTCCTGGGGTGAGAGATAATGAAGAATATGAAAGCTGTCATAAGCAAACAGCCAGCAATAAGACATGTGACCATATAGTTGCTCCTCTGCCATGCAGAATATTGCACCCCACTGTGTCTCAATGGGAAACTCAAAATACTGTAAGCTGCAAAAGATTAACTGGGGAGACCGTGTTCATGACATATGCTTAATCTCCCCTCCATTTCTAATCCGTCAGGTTTTTCTTCCTTCCTTTACAAAACAAAAAACAAAAAACAAAAAAACAGAACATGCTTTTCTTTTGAAAAATTCTCTCTGAAAGGTTAAATTTAAATGCACGTCTAAGCCAGTTGCTGAATCACCATGCCACTATCCTTGGTTATGGCACTCATCGCTGGCTATCGAAATCTTCATTTTTCACCTCATGACCCTGTCCTGCAGCCTCCACCACCATATTCATCACAGAAACACACCATTTCTGATCCATGACATCCATCTAGAATGATTAATATCCACCTGCTGTAAGTATTCCAAGTGCTTGGCAAATGCCATCTATCGCTGGCAACAAAACAGATGAGCACTTATTAACATAAGACAAATAGTCAGCATCTTTAGGGGTAAAAGAGGCGTTCATTCACTGAGTCACTTGTGGCAGCCAAGTGTATAAAATGATGGAGTGATTTTGTTAGAAAGACCTTGGCAAGCTGCCATCACAGCCTGAACCCCACTCAATAGTAAGTCAATTTGTAGATGCTTCTTTTCTTGCATTTATATCATTTGAATGATGGGAGTCAGATGTCAGTGTCTATGGGATCACTCTTGATGCAGAGAGAAATTTGCAATCATTCAGGAAGCTGGACGCAGGTTCATGCCCTAGAGACTGCAAGAAATCTGTCAAATACACACTGACAGAAAATTACTTTGAATTTTTTTTTTTAATTACAGTTAATCTATGCAGTATTCACACATTACACTTACATTTGCTTGACACATTCAGTGGAAAGAATCAAGACTTACACTATACCCTAAAAATCCACGAGAATCTAGGAATGGAGGCACTGAAACACTATATCAGTGTGATGCCTCCACCTAAAGTCTGTAAAAACCCACACATAAATTCATAGCACATGTATGTTTTAGACCCATGATGGTTTTCATGTGTGATCATTTTTGTACTATACTTATGGTTTCATGTAGCATTTATGACTTCAGATGTGAAGATTTCTATTCTTACTTTCAATTTTATCTTTTCCATATGAACATTTTATTCATGTTTCCACCCACATTTCACCTCTCTGTAGATCTGGACAAAGGCATTTGCATTTTTAATTCACATATGAAAGCTTTGCATGCAAGAACTTTACCATATTCATGGGAAATGGAAGGTTTCATATGATCGCCACTGTGCCCTGAAAAAGCACTTTGGATTGGAACTGCAATCAATTCCTCTTCTCTGCTTCATTTTTAATCATTTCCATTTATTGTAGTCGTAATTTGAAAACGTCACATACAATCCAACCAATAGTCTTCCTTTGTCTCAAAACAATTGGTGAAATCCCCCTCGAGGATGCTATTTCCAGTTGGATCAGGGTCAGTTCATCTTCTCTGAAGCAACACTTGTTGTCTTGACAGCTCACCCACTCAGGTCTCCCAAAGGTATACCCTAGAAATAGAGTAAAGGAACAAATCTAGTTAAAGAAACATTGTCCCTGACACCCCGAACAAGGGTTACATGTACACACTGTGGTGGTGGAGGTCCTTTTGGTTACTAACCTCATTTTTCCACCTTGATGTCTATGGCTGTTGAGGCCAGTTTGATGAAACACATGGCTCAGAATGATAAGGAAGAGTGAGGTAACCAATGACTGTTACTGACCTCTAAACACGACTAAGGGATTGCTGTAACATCAGCAGCTGTGACACATTGTACTGTGACCTGGGATGACATAAATACCAGTAAGTATAGATTTAGTATGCATTTAGCCATTACATTTCCTAGTTTTTGTCATCATCAACCTTATAAAACATAAACATTAGCCATCATAAAGGACGTCCATTAGAAAAATTTCACATGATTCACTGCTGGTGTTGAACAAATTGCTCTGAAATTCACAATTACGGTTAAAACACAAATACAGTAAAGGCAAAAACACACAGAAGCTGTACACCCAAAGTACAAAATATGTAGCAGTGTTTGACAACAATGTCAACAAATTCCAAACTAACCAAAGTGTTTTGCAATAAGGCAGTGGTGGCAGGAAGAAATAGCTCCCAACCAAATACAAAAACGGAGCTGAGAGTATGTAACTGATGTCAAAGTCCAGCAAACAGAAAAATAGTTTGCACACATCGATCAGAATGTAGGTTGTCAAAACAATCTGACAAGGTTAGAGGCGGCTTGGGAGCTTTTGAAAGAACCATACAATCTTTCTCATCAGATGGATTTCCCACAGTTGTCATGAAACTGAAGATGTTAAAATTTCCATTTTTTTTCTGAGCACTTATAGGACTTCTCATTCCAAGAGCTGAGCCTGAAAGTTTCTCTTGGAAAAAACAGTCTGCAAATCAATCTCACCACAAGGTCCATTTAGTAGCTTTTATGGAGCTTTCGAGCTCAAGCTCGAATCCTTAAATTACAAAGAAAATAAAACGGAAAGCTTCAGAACTGCTTTTGAATGGAAATTGTTTTGTCAACTACTGTTTTCAAGGTCAAGAATGAACTTTCAAAAGCAGAATGCTCTTTTAAATCTATTTTTGCATTTCATATGTAGCACTGCTCAGCAAAGAAAACTGGATTCAATAATTTAACTTGATGTGTCAACTCTTTCTGTACAATAAAATGATGGTCACCCAAAGTAAAAGGAAAATGCATTCAAAAAGCAATCATGAAATAACTGATGGTGCAAATTATACCACACTGAACACAGATTTTACATTTATGTTGCATAAACTGAGATGCTGCATGTTTACTTTGGAAGCCTTGGGCTTTTCACAGTTTAGCTTTGTTCTTCTTCCCTGAACAGAGATTTGTCCGGTAAACAAATATGATGTGGACAGAGCAGAGTAGGTAATTTAACTGATCAATAACAAATCAGAAACGCGGTTGAAGTGAAGCAAAGAATAGAACAGCGACAGTGAGAGGGCTGTTTGTAACTTTAAAGCAGTCTCTGCACTGCGCAGAGATCACAACCCAGAATGCAAATTTTTAAATAAACGAGTACTTGTCACAGTGACTTGGTAGTTAGCGCTGTCACCTCACAGCAAGGGCGTTCTGGTGTGTGGTGGTCACTGTGTGCTGGAGAGTGGCTGCCCACCGCTCTGCTGAGTCAAACTCAGAGGGTGAAACGTCCCCATGAGGATCAATACATACCTCACTAACTCTCCTCTCTCTCTCCTCGCTGACTCAATAAAATCGAATTCTGATGATAGCAGAGAACAGGGTTAATGGGGTTTTAATCAAATGAACGTCATGTGTCATCCACCTAATGTGAGGATACTTTTACTCAAGGGGTTTTTCAATTCAGTGATGACTGTGTAACAGGACTCAGCAGCCAAATGTTCAAATTACTCTGTGTGTAAATTCATGTTACCTGAAATAAAAACACCCATGATGAAAACAGGGAGTTGGTGAAATGAGTAAAACAAAAGTGGAGAAAGCAAACATGTTGGTGATTGAAAAGAAGATTTGTTTTTAAGTGATGTTATTCAGGTCCAGCTAGTTGCACTGTGACCAAAGGAGGGCGCTGTGGCTCAGCTGCTGGGTTTGCTGTTTTGTGTTTGACAGCACAGATGCTGACAACTTATAACTTAGGCCTGTAGGCTGGCATCCTGCCCCTAAATAAATAATACATCTTCCTCTGTTAGTGAAATCTTTGATGCACAAAACTTTCCGTCTGTGAACGCTGAGGACGCATGCTGATGTTAGAGGTGTTTAATTGACGGTGAAAGAATGGAACCAAGAATAGTTAAAACAGGGACTTAGTAAATTGTTTGTTGGACCCTGACAACACACACACACACACATGCACACACACACTCACAAACACCCATATAAACAGGAACAGCATAAATGCTGTTTATTAAGCCTGAAATGTTTGATATAGAAATGTTTTAACGGAAATCCTGCTGTGAATCCCCAACCCCAAAAAACAGTGTTTATATTATCTTTACTAAACAAGAATTGCTGCCAAACAACATTGCTCCAGAGTCTATGTTGGAGTAAAACCTATACAGACTGGCACCATCATCACTTCTGCACACTCAATACAGGTACAAACATTAGACAACAGGTATATCCAAAATTCCAAAATATCAATGTTTTAGCATAGATTTGACATGAATAATATAAGCACTGCAGTTGATTCAAAGTTCATAATCAGTGTTACAATTTGTCAAGACTATTGTCTGAATGGTTAAATACTCATTGTAGTATTTTCCTCTCGGGGGGGCAGCCGGTTTCAGAGCCTTTCTCCTTTTTCATCATCCACCTCCTCCTTCTGAAAATAGGGTTCTCTGTATCTTCCTTAACTGGATTTCACACCTAGCCGCTGTTGCAGCACATGTAGCAGGGTGAGATACACTGCCTCAGAATCAGACTGTCTGGCAGTGACACTTTGGACACATGATTAATGACTTTAACTTGTGTTTTTTCTGTCTTTCAGCTGCAGATTCTTTCTCCGTGAATAACAGTAATATTGTTTGAGTGACTGATCTGAATTGCACTCCCACTTTTTGGGGGGTAATTATATAACAGCCCTGCTTTCATCCTGGCTGTTAAGGCACTGTACAGCAAAGGCTACAGCTGCACTGAAGGTCGTCTGATGGGTCCAAGTAACAATTGTCCACAGATTGGAGCCTTTCCAAGGTACATACCAGCCAGACAACAGACTAACTCCAAAATAGCAAACTGCACAGGTCTTGGATGTTTTAAGAGCTGGACTGTATGAGGTTTGTCACGCCATGAATTGTTGCTGCAGCTTGTCAATGGCAATCACCTGGTGGGATCTGAAGGGGGGGATGGCGCTGAGCTATGTAGAGCTGAATCCATTTATACTCACACTGACATACACTGTTTCTGTCTGTGTCTCTATGTAGGTTAGCTCCAGCCAGACACTGACGACTTCAGTCATGTGCTGTTTGAAAATAATGAGAAACAAACCGCAGCAATGACTTATTATTTCTCCAGCTCGAACTAATCTGGTGAATATTTTATGCTTCGATGTCCCATCTCCTCCACGGCGGCCCAGGCCACAGTGAGGTTAGAGAAAGAGAAGCAGAGCGGGTCTAATTGTTTTTTTTTCTCATAATAATGTTTAAATGATGAGATTCTCTTTGTCTTAGGTTATGTTTTTGTGTTCTCTCTTGCATCACTGAACAATAACAACCTGCTATCATATCAAAAGGTTTATCTGTCTACAAAAATCTCAAAACAAACCATGCAAATCCTTCCAACAAATTCTTACTGACAGTTTGTGCTAATGTGAGCTACCATCTCGGTCCAAAGCCTATATTGTCTCTGACATCATCCCCAAGAATGTTAATTTAATTCTCCAGTTAGGTCAAGAATATTTGTGTTTGATTGACACGAGCAGATTTTGTTTTAATCATGCATGACAGCTGGATTATCATCACACCATTTTCAGGCTTCCCACAATATTGTTGGTTTTTCCAACCTGTCGTCGCAGAGCGAAGAACATCTCTCAGCTCATTCAAAATTCTTATTGACTTAAAAGTCTTTGCTTCTCATTATGAAGAGGAAATCTCAGAACTCATTCATTTCCTCTCCAACAGCTGTAAGGTTTAAAGGCAAACAGATAGACATAGGTGGAATGTATGTTATGCAGCACTGCCCAACAAATGATGACGAGGGCCATGCTTTGGATATGCATCCTGGCAATGGACTTGCCAAAACTCACCATTTGCCGCTACAGATTTGATTGGTCTCTACTTTTGTCACATGAGATGTGTGGGAGTCTATGGTCTAAATAAAAGCCCAGAGCAGCTGTTGAGTAGTATCTTTCAATGCAAAGACAAAAAGATGTGTTGAAGTCTTTGTGATCACAGACGACCAATCTGTAGAGTGAACAAAACTAAACCATTTGTTGGGCACACTGATACAAGATGAAAAATTCAACAAATCTGTATCTAAAAACACAGACACAGGACTGAATTTATATCTCTGCATTCTTAATGGACAGTTCAAAGACAGACACTGTTCAGCTTGATCGAGCCTTTGAAGTTGCAGGAGAAAGTGTGTTCTATTTCTTTTTCTTTTTTTTTTTTGGCTTTCACTCTTGTTTATTTATGGATAGGTCATATTTCAACCTCCATGTGTCAAGACATACAAAATCAAAATAGATTGCAGCACCCACACACAGATCAAAATGTCCTTTTCAATCCATACTGAGCGTAACCCAACCCCCACCAAGCAGAATAAAAAAATACTGAAAAAATGCGAGCCTTTAACTACAGTAAACAATATTTTACTGAGTCATATGCACTATTTTTTTTCTTGCAGGACTGTGGGCTGTCAAATAAACGACTCGGTCCTATAATCATCATAATTATGATCAACCTCTACGACTTCAGTCTTACCTGGTGTCATGAAATTTAAATGAGCTGTCCTACTGTGATGCAAAGAAATGACACATTCTTTAAGAGATCAAGCTCATCATCCTCAATGTTACATTTTGTTGATACACCTTTGGAGGGGCTTCATTTACAAGCAAAACTTTCACTGTAAAATACTAAGTTTATGTGCAGAGCACAACCTCACACAGGACGGCTGTTCCAGCACAAACACTGAATGCTCTGTTGTCTTGTGACCAGAGATGTGCTTTCTAGAATGTGCCTATAGATGGACACACAGGTTGCAGTGCAAAGACAGTGTAGCAAATCTTATTGGAAAGGAGAGGTTCTTTAGAAAGCTTTTGAATGAACATCTCATCTGAAATCAAAGAAACTACATGTCAAGCTTTCCCTTTGGAGCCTGCTGCACTCAAAATTAATCGAATGTTTGTTTGAGTTACCTACACTCATGCAATCTCTATATCGTAACAATGCGAACACCAAAAACATCATCCTGGCTGCCACTCTGTCTGTCTCCATTCAAGTGTGGATGGCAGCTTCACAAAGTGGCACTTAGTGTCATCCCAGATTACTTTCTTGACTTCTGTGTTCTCGAAACTCAACTTTGAAAGAGGCTTGTTCACATATAACTACACTCAAACGTCAGAGATCAGACAGAAACAACACTCTCTGAATCCTTTTTTAGGACAGATTTAAGTTTAATGCTCTGCAAATCCCTCCAATCAGACCAGATAAAGATGGTCATCATAAGGATTTGTCTGGGCACATCACGCACACAGTGAATAACGCTGTCTCACTGGTTACAGTTTGGAATAATAATCAAGGATAATTGCTGGGAATTGTTCATCATACATCATTGTGACATTGTGATTTAAACAACTTCACCCACCTCTTGTCCAGCAATCATAATTTTCTTCATCCCCTCCCCACTAATAACCACACTTCACTGAACAAGGTCAACAGTCTAAGATAAGGGAGGTTAAACAGGGTCTCCTTTGTGCTGATGGAAATAGCCCAATAAACAGAAGGTTCTAGGCCCAGGATTTCTGCTAATATAGTATTCCATCATCCATATCCCGGTGATGTACACACATACAACAACCTTTGTCTTAAATAGAAGCACAAAGGCATATCCTTTTATAGTCCTCCCCCTATTGTTGGCAGTGTGGTTGGGCATGAAAGGGAGGGGTGTGAAGATGACCCCTGTGGACAGTGGATAAAGGGACCCAGCCTCTAATGGCCCACCTCTAGCCGCAGTGTGCTGGATCCCTGTGCTTTGTCAGTCCTCCCCTTCAGTCTCCTGAGAGCATCTTGCAATGGCCCCTAAGAAGAAGGAAGAGCCTAAACCTGCAGCACCAGTGGCTCCAAAGCCCCCAGAGCCTGAGCGCCCCAAGACCCCGGCATTTGACCCCACAACAGTGACGGTAAATCGATATAAACTGCAATATTATGCAAAGCTGGGAAACTGTAAATTGACTTTTTATGAAGATAGATCAGAATGTTTTAATCATTTAAATGACTGTTACCCACACTGAAAGCTGAACTTTAAATCTATAGATTTAATATGGTAAAATAGTTTTTCTATTTATTCTACAGATTATTGCAAATGTAGATGATTTCACACAAACTGTGGTTATTTGCCAAGCCAGTGTTTCAAGACCATCAGAGACCCCATGTGACCTGAATTTGCCAGTGCAAGCTAGACAGGACTGAACATCCTTTTGAGTGGGTTATGGTTATCCTGGCAACATGTGTAATATTCATAGCTATTTTACAGCTTCACAGAATATCTGTGAAAGTTCAAACATGCATAACAAATTGCATTATGCAGTAAAGAAGCTGTGACTTCTTGGTGAAGTTCAGAAGCAAACTAGCTGATACCACACGTTGTGGAAAGATCTTCTGCTGACTTGGCCCCTTCTCAATGGATAAATGTTTTCCTGGTTGAACGAGCCGCCATGTTACAATGGAGCGTGGTTAAAGCCGCAAAATATGATTTTCATTATGTCTGTGAATAGCAGACCACCCACACCATTCCTCTGAGGGCAAAAAGGGTGGAAAAACTGAGAGGAAGAAAAACACAGATAATTAGATCCATCACCGTCCATCTTTAAGCATGCTTAGATAAGTGTTTAGATAATATTTTTACAAAGCTTCATGGAGAGGATGGGGTTTTGTAGAAATCCAGACATCAGACAAAAAGTGAGGGCACTGTCTGATGGGAGTCCAAAGTACACATGGAGTACAAATAGTCAATATTTATCATGGGTATTTATCTTTAGACTTAGAATAACACATTAAACAGGAGTCTAGTGTAGACTCTAACACTGAACTGTCACACAGATACAGTAGCTAGTTAAACATTTATGTCTTTGTCTGCTAAATAATGCTAACAAACTACGAACTGACCCTAAATTAAATGAGAAAATACTAAAGAAATAACAGCACGTTTTCACTCAATATATTTCAATAGTTCTAAATCTAAATTGTGTGATTTTGTCACATTTACACGCAAATATCCAACATAATCATTAGGTTGTGAATTACTGACCTCATTGGTGTTTATCGTACCCAGGATTCTTTGCCACATATTGTATCCAAAAATAAACTCAAATGAATCTGACAGTAGCTGACAGTATAAATGCAAGAAGGGGGTGCTAGACCCAAGGTCACCAATAAACAATGTTCTATGATCAGAACAGATGCAGACTGTAACTTGATCTGCTGGAATGGCATAAGCTCAGGGGTCATGCTTAACAACTTGTTATATAGTTTTTTTTTTAATTCATTTCCACCTCTATCAATCCCATTCATTTGCCTTGTGAGCTGTACTAATTCCTGAACTGAATTTTCAAATCTAACCGTCCTGTTTGCTTTGTCTCTTTTCAGCTGGAATTCACCCCTGAGCAAATTGAGGGTAAGGTTGAGGTTGTTGTTATACAGTTGTCATTTGTGTTGCATGGACTGTCTGCTATTTATAGAGGGAATGAATGCTTTGTGCAATCACGCTCTCCAGTAGTGTGTGAGAAATGTTCAACAGCAGCTGATTATACAGTGGTTCAGGGATGTGCTATTATTTTAAAGTAAACACATCCATCTAAGTCAGTCCCTTTGAAAGGAAGTGCGTGTCAATCAAGGCAGAATCAAACGCCTCAGGGTTTGACTCTCTCTAGCTTTGTCTTTAGCAGAGGATCCTTTTATCCGAGGCATGCCATTATACATTATCACTTTGCTTGACAGGCAACAGCTTCAAGGTCTCTCCTCAAAGATACTGCATGCACTCAATTCAAAAGGAATAACCAGTTTTTATTTTGCTCACAGATTTCAAAGATGCTTTCCAGCTGTTTGATAGGACTCCTACCAATGAGATGAAAATCACTTACGCCCAGTGCGGTGACCTGATCAGGGCTTTGGGCCAGAATCCTACCAACGCAGAGATCATGTATGTCCTTGGAAAGCCCAAAGCTGAAGGTTGGTAGTAGGCACATCTGTCTTCTGAGTTTTTCCTGTGTATGTGCGCGGTCAGATGGGTGTTAATACTTTTGCTGAATTTGGTTCAAAAGCAGCATCTGTTGAATACAGAGAAAGGTTTAAATAAAGTCCAACACTGGTCCATGTGCAAAACCTGTTTAGCTTTTTTTTTTTCCTTTGGTAAAATCAGCACTTTCAT
The DNA here is from genome assembly GCA_037833715.1 of Toxotes lorentzi. NCBI lineage: Eukaryota > Metazoa > Chordata > Actinopteri > Toxotidae > Toxotes > Toxotes lorentzi. The sequence goes on from JBBMJY010000006.1 coordinate 14,627,253, forward strand.
ACTTTTCCACAGACATGCAGACCAAGATGCTTGACTTTGACCAGTTTCTTCCCATGCACCAACACATTTGCAAGGCCAAGGACCGTGGAACATTTGAGGACTTTGTGGAGGGTCTCAGGGTGTTTGACAAGGAGGGGAATGGCACAGTAATGGGAGCTGAGCTCAGGCACGTTCTGGCAACACTGGGTGAGTCGAGGAGTCTTACTGCCAACAGACATTATAAAGCTGCTATTTGTAGAATACATACCAAGCTGACCGTTCTCCTGGTTTCTTCCTTATGGACCACAGGTGAGAAGATGAGGGAGGACGAGGTGGAGCAGCTAATGCAAAACCAAGAGGATGCTAATGGATGCATAAATTATGAAGCTTTTGTAAAGCACATCATGGCATCTTAAAAAGGGTACACGTGTGTTTCAGCTTTATTGTCATTCTGGTGCTACATCACTCTGCATAATGAATTCATTATGAGTGAGTAATGAGTTTGTGTCTCCTTGTAGAAAACCAAGACCCTGAATTCTTGACCACAGAAGATCTTTATGTTTCTGTAAAGCCCATCTTGTATATTTCTCATTTCCATGCTTCCCGAATGGATCTATGACACATCAATATTTCACCTTGTTTTTCTAAGACCATGTGTTGATGCTGTGCACGCATTGCACATTGCCCCATTCATATTGTAAAGCATAGTGAATAAATAAAATTAATTTTGATGGTACTCTTTTTCAAACCAGTGCTCATTAGCTGTGGTCTTTATGCTGAACAGGAAACCGTTTGAAGTGTGTGGAAAAGGTTTTGCTTCAGAGAAAGTTCTATACACTTAATGTCATTACATCAGAGAAAACAGAAAATTAAGTAAAATAATAAACAAATGAAAAGGGGGAACAAGGAAAGAAAAAGGATACATCATTTGATGTATGGGCACATCAAAAACCAAATCATCATCTGCAGGAAATGTGAAGAGTAGTAGTGTTTCCTGTCTTTGACCAGCAGAGGAAGCTGTTGCTCAAGTAATTTGGGGATTTGGGACATCTCAGTAAAAACACTGTGGGAGCCAAAAAAAAAAAAAAAAAAAAAAAAAAATCCTCTTGCTGAGTAAATGACCAATCTTGAAAGTTGGATTTTTTTACTCATTCAGTAGAGATTCAAAGCTCCAGTGCTGTTTTCAATATATTAATGAGAAAAAAATAACCCCCATAAAATTCACTTGTCATTGTACATCCATCCCACAGAATTCAAAGTCACTCAAACTGATTGATAGATAGACTGTAGGCACATAAAATAAGAGTGAAATATTAAAACCCGTCTTTTTATGGTTGTCAAATGAAAACATTTTAGATGTCATCTGCATCATTTTGTGCGCACATCCCAAAACTTATCCACATTTTGCATTTTACTTTGAAAATGGGTTAGAACAAGTGCTGTAACTGCACAGCATGAGTTTGTGATGGCCGACCCACAAACTTGATTTGGAAACAAATCTATCCATACTATTTTAATTTCTACATTAATATGACCATCATCTTCACCACAACACCTCGCCTTCACTGGTCTGCTGACCGTCACCACACCACATAATCTTTGTCGGTCAGCTCTCCACTTCCAGCCTGAGCGTCAGGCTATATATTTAGCCACTATTTGTGCACAGCCAATTTTCCACTAGACCTTCAGGATGGTACCAGTTTATGGTTGCTGGGATATTTTGATTCAGCTGTGGAGCTTCAGTAATTCAGTAAACCAGCTGTATCATAATGAAATCATTTCCTTAATGCTATTCAAGGTAAAAAGCAATGCTGTTCTTGCTAAAGTGCACTTAAATCTTACTCAGCCCCAGCTCCGGAAGGCTCATCCTTACGGGAAATATAACTCTGAAATAAAGTCTTAATACAGTCTTTGCTTTGGCTTCATTGATTTAATTAATTAGATACTGCATTCAGGTCTCCCTTTGCGTATGTATTGGTAGAAGGATTACACTAAAGCAAATAATTCTATGGGCTTCCCTGAGATCCAGCTTCAGTGTGACAAACATAAAATGAGCCCTAATGCAGTTCACTGTATTTCCATCGAGAGCATCAGTTTAATAATGTTTCTCATCAGTGAATGATTTGTTGGCAACAGGTGCCTCATGGAACAGTCATGTTGCTTTGATATTACCAGCGGAAAAATGTTTCACGTGTACCTTGGTCTCTGCTCAATACTTTTATGAAGGAAAACAAGAAAATTAACCAGGATATGATTAACATACTCAACCTAGTAATTTTGCCTCTGTTATTGCTGTTGTAAACATAAAGGTTGTGGTGCTGCCAAGTTGGAGGAGGTGACTACAGACACCTTATAAAAAGATGAGACATCCTGACCAACTTTGCAACACATGGCAGGGACATGTCCTCAGTATTTTTCTGGGAGGTTTGGAGGGACATTACATTACATTCTAAACAATGATTGTTACTGCTTTTACTCCAACAAACTAAACAAATCAACCCTAAACTGTATTATTTGCAGTGTGTCAACGGATTTGAAACAACATTTAGAGTTCAATGTTGGGAAATAAAACCTTTGAAAATCTAATTTTAAAACACAAATAATGAAAACACATTCTAGACTTTCCTTTTGGTGTCTGGCCACAGTTTTGTGGGGAGGGGATGGAAGTAATTGCAGGGACTTGGACCGAAGTCTCAGTATTTCCAACATCCTTGCTAAGGCTGTTTTAAATTAGTTTACAAGACCTGACTTGTCAGACTTCACAAACCTCCTCAGGAGCCACAGAAAACATTGCACAGCTGTTTTCACAAGTTGAGAAATAATCCCACTGACAAATAAACTGACCTTATGTGCATGTCAGGATCTTTATTCTGGACAATCAGGTTTAACATAGCTGTGTTTTATTATTTTTTTTTTTCAAGTAGATACATAGTGTTATGGGAAACACCTCATCATAGCATTATAAATGACGAAACACTTATAAAGTGGTAGCCTCATGCTGTCATGCCAGTCATTTATTTTTATCTGACGTAATGACTGGTGAAATGTAGTTCAAGCTCGAGGCAACCAATCCACAATTAAGTGCAGCTAGCCTCTGGCATCGGTACACTGCAGAATATCTAATCTAGAGTCTGCCTTTCATACTGCTGTCAACCATCAAAAGCATTAATTGTCAAAACAAGCCTTTACTAGGCTGCATGAGAGTCTTGGCTAATTGTTTGGGGATGTATAACTCATCGAGTCCCGAGGGTTCTGGGCACAGGCAGTAGTTTCTGCTCCACTTCGCTTCAGCCCAACCTCAAATGTATGAAACTGCAACTACATCCATATTACACAACCTAGCAGGCGCTCTCTCAGGGCATCTTCCCTTCCATCACTAAAAACTATATTTACAAGTAAGACAAACTGCCAGTGAAGCTGCAGTAGTCTACTTTATCAGAAGAATCATTACTTGATTGAGTCATTACAGGAGTGCTGCATTTGTTTCATACAGTGCTTGGAGATATGAGGGATAAATAGCAAGTGAGTAAACTAAACAAGTCCTATTAGTGCAAATCTGTGGTTAATGTCAAATTAACTGAGTAGACGTAACAGATCATATACTCTGTCAACACTGATCACTGTTGTTTACAAGCTCCCTCGAAAATATGAGACCTTTAACATGAAAAGCCAAAGAACAGAAATAAGAGTATAATTTTAATTTAAATCAATAGTTTTCCTTTCACAAGTGCATGTACAAATGTAAATCAGTAACACAATGATACATCATTTACAGAGACATTAGCTTCCTTTTCACACACACACACATACAAAAATGCATTTCCTTCTGTTTGTAAGGCATCATGGGTGGTTCAACAAAGAGTCTTCCATAAAATCAGTAGGCCAAACGTAGAGTTAGAAGTTACCAAATCTGACATCACAATGCACTGAATACACTTAATCATGTACAATAAATGGTGTATGAAATAACATCAACAAGATTGGTCTACAAAGTGCAGTGGGAACAATAGAAATCCGTAGATAATAAAAAATTCTGTATGTTGGTAAACGTGGTTTGTCTCTTTGGTGAGTTTGAATAAATGATTTGTTTACTTATTTATGTATGAAAATATTTCACAACTATTCCATAATGTACTTCTTGTGTTTATGACGAGGTCATGGAAGGGCGCGCGGTGTTACAGCTGCACCAGTTTTGACGCTGGAAACAGAAATGAGAGTATTTACATCTAAATCACTTTGGGTGATCAACATTTGATATAACACATAACATCAGTCCACTTGAGCAGCACATCAACAACAACAAAAAGGTCTGCAGTAATGTAACAAAAGTTTAAAAATACTAATTTGAAATAAAGACTGATGAAATATGTTCTGTACAACACCCTCAAATACATTTGATCACAGAAATTCTGAAATTCTGTATATTTTATTTTAGTCCTTTTTAAATCCAAACTCTGCAGAACTGCAGGTCCAGTGGATTTTAATACTCCTGTATCAAATCATTAAAAAAATATAAACAGATAAATAACCAACAAATAAATACAAACTAAACTAAAATAAAACAAGATTATTTACTTAGAAAAAAAGTTCGATATTTTAAGAAATATGCTTATTTCCTTTCTTGCCAAGGTTTAGGTTTAGGTTAAACATCAATCTACAACTAGGAGCTGTTTACCTTAGCTTAGCTTAAAAACTGTAAAAAGGGGGAAAAGGGGAAACAGCCGGCCTGGTTCTGTCGTCAGATTACAAAATCTCTCAAAAGTATGAACCTGCTACATGTTGTTTGTTTAATCCATACAAAATACCAATGTGTAAAAACGATATTCATAATGAACAGACGTGAAATTGGTATTGATCCTGTCATGTAATTCTTAGCAAGAAAGTCAACAAGCATCTTTCCCAAACTATTCCTTTAAACATTCTTAATTGTACCATTTGATAGACCAAAACAGTCTTTCTGACGAGGACAGGGACACACAAAGGAACATCTGCAACAAAGATTAAGCTTGTACATAATTCAGACTTTGTTTGTAATCCAATTCCAAATTAATATATCCTCTTCCTTCTTTATCCTTTGTAGAAAACAAAGGTATTTTTTGTTTGATAGATGTTCCTGGTATTACTGTTTGAGAAGCCTGAGCAGATGTAAGAGCTGATATTGCAGCTCGGCAGTATGTCGATCTGACCAGGGCCAAGTGTTTAGGGAAGCAACTGGCGCTCACTTCATAAAGCTTCTCTTCTCTTGAACCCGCAGCTTAGTCGTGACACGGATTACGAGAAAGCCACAAGGATTTTATAAGGCCAAAAGAATATAATCTGCTTGCACTGTGCCTGCATGATAAATCCATGCATGGCACTTAACTCACATACATATTACATAAATGACTTCAAATCGTTCTCCCAGCTCCATAAAATAACACACACACACACACACACACACACACACACACACACACACACACACACACACACACACACACACGTATATGTTATTATATGGTGTTGGGAGAGTGTCTCATGTTTACTCCTTTGGAAGAGAGCTTTAATTTGGGACTCCTCGTGCATCAGCCTCAGGGAATTCACACATTAAACTGTTCTTTTTGTTCACACCAAAAGCAAAATCCAACAAAGGGGAAATGAAACCCAGTGGTGGAAACAAATAGCTGGACCACAGCATTAGAAAGGAAGCCTGGCTTGTGAAGAAGCACTTTAACAATTTTTGAAACAGTACACTGAAAGACTAAAAGAAAAAAAAAAAAAAATCAACATTGTATAAAACACAGATTTTAAGGAGAGGACTCCTCTGAGGAAACATTATAAAGGCTCCATTAGAATGGCTTGTTTGTATAAAATAGTCGGCTAACGCTGACCAAACCGCACGCCTGTTCGCATTGTGTTTTGGTGAATACCAATTATTCTTCTCACTGAATTATTCTGAATCCCTTTTCCCTTCAGCAAGCAGTGACTCTTTTAAATCTTATGCCTTTTTATTCTGTACAGTTTTTTTAATATTTAATTCAGGTGAACCATCTTCTTCCCCAAAGCTTCTTTCCAGGCTGTCAAAAGCACCTTTTGATGCCATGGAGCAGTAAACTCAAAGAGCATTTTTGCATTTTGATGTTCATCAGACTAAATACAAATGGCTGTTTTGGCAACATTATGAATACATCTTAGCCAATTAAATTGCAAGTATTCCTCGATGCATTCCCTCACAGTAACAATGGAGCCACGCTGCCTACGAGTGTATGAAGTATGATGCTGAAAATCCTGTAGGATTATCTTGCTCCACTGATAACCTCTAAGCAGTAAGATGACAACAATAACAACACTTTAAGATCAGACAATTAGACTTGATGTGATGTGACAGTTTGATGTTGATGTCATTTTTATGTCTTTTAAATGTGCCAATCTGTAGAAAATGCCAAAACCTCATACCTCTTGTACAGTATGTAAAGGGGCATAAATCCTCCAAGAATCTTTTACTTCGTGTGCAGTTAAAGTGTAATTTGGGGAGTTTATTTTTCTCACCAGACAGAACAGAAACTGTCTGGATCTTCAGTCACAGTGGATACACTGTGGCCTTGTCAGAGGAATCAGTCTGTTCTGTAATTTGCTTCATTACTTGTAGTGGGAGAAAAACAGTAAGTCTGCTCCCTCAGACGCTGTAGTGGAGATTACTGCATGTGCTCGTTCCCCTGGTCACACAGCTGTGGTCTGTTTGATGCTGTGGAAGCTGATCCTGGTTGGAGATGTGGGGATGGACATGGCTCGTGCCACTCTCACTCGAAGGGCGTGGTTGTCCTGCCAGCGATGCCACCGTTTCCTTACGGCAGAACGTACCTTAAAAGCGTGAAGAAGAGGAAATGTTACAGCTTCAATCCTTGACGTTTACTTTTTTTGTTGTTGCAGAAATAGTTTGATATTTTGGGAAACTTTCTTTCTTTCTGAGAGTTTGGTGAGAAGATCGGGACCACATCATGTCTGTCCATTGAAAATACAGCCAGGATACAGTTAGCTTAGATTAGCATAATGACTGGAAGCACTTTCAGAGCTCTCTAACTGACATGTTACTAATTTGTTTTTGTTTTTTTGTCCAGATTAAACAAACAAACATAATGTGTTCATTAGTGAGCTTCAGAGGTTTCAGAGATTTTTGCTTTTACCTGTTGTCTTAATCCTCTTGTCTAAGAAAAAAAAAAGATCCTCTCTTTTCTAATGTTTGGCAACGAAGTGAACAAGCTCATGTCAAACTTATGAATCCTACACACAATCCAGAAAAACCTGAAGAGAATTGTGCACTCTAGGTTGAATTTCTTACTGAATTTACAATTTAGGGTTTATGGAAATAACAATGTGAAAGAAAAGTTCTGGCTGTGACTGTAAATGTTTTACAGGCCATATGTGGAGAAACCACAGGCATTTGGAGAATGCCCAGCAATGCATTTCCCTGCCTTGCAAATCAGGGCCAGGCCAAGGAAAAAAAACAAAGAAAACAAAAATGAAGACCTATCCCACACAATCACTTTTGCCAATGGCAATCGTGAACTTGCATTAAATAATTTTACAAGAGGGGTGATTCAAATTCTTCACAATTCCTCATCAAATTAACCGCCTCTCCACCCCCGAATTTCAATTATTCGAGGGCCGGGAGAGAGCTGCAAGAGGGTTCTTCATTTTCCACAATTACTGACAAATGTGTTATCCTTATAATGGCATTAATGACTTTACAACAGCTGGATATCCAGCAATTTGCTTTTGTTTCAATTAAATGAAAATGACGGCACTAAATTAAGGTTATTTATCATATTTTAGGACCGGCATCAAATTGCTACAATTTCACTGATGGAACAGAAGCTCTTTAAGGATTTTTTTCCCTCTTTTTAGAGCCACCTGATCCTACACCTGTTTGAACTTTAAAAATTCTAATGAGGAGGTAAGTTAGAAAAAAAAAAAACATCACCAAAAAACTAATCAGGGAAAGACATTTGAGATTTTATTAAGATCATATATCAAAAAACAAATTTCACAACTGAATGAAATTAATAAAAAACTGACAGTGTTTTTCAAAGCTCCAGTGACTCACCTCTCCATTTAGAAAGCAGTAAAACACTGACACAAAGAACCCCTGCAGAATAAGGCACATTACAGTTAGAAATAGTAAATGCAGCAATATTGTGTAATGACACCTTCATTAGACATAAGAGAATTCACATGCTGCAGTCATAAAATAAAATGGAAAGAGAAATTACATGTTCAATTTTGGGAGCAAATCTTCTCATGCCAAATTTAATTCTTGACTATAAAGAAACTCTGTTTGAAAATCCATTCTCCTCTTTCCTCCCACTCAGCCTTACATTTAAGCACAGAAGATAGAAAGATAAAAAACAAAAGGCCACAGAGCAGAAATCAGGCCCATGTGGCCCTGTTAATCCTGACAGCTGAGAGCACTGAACATGAAGCAGGAGGGCCATATTGTGTGTAAGCACAGCCAGGATGCTACTTCAAATCATCTTCCCACAAGTAGGATGAAAAGCCATCCTGAAAGAAGCTATACAACGCTGCAATAAAATGCATTATTAAATCAGCACGATTCACGTTGTTCGCTTTATAGACAGTTTTCTAGGCCAGTGTCACACTGTATCATTATCCTTACTCTCACCTGAAAAGACTGTAGGAAGGAGTTGAAATAGATGAAAACGATTTGTGAGATGTCGTCCTCCCCCGGATTCACAAAGAAGAGCATGTAGGTGATGCCCAGCAGAGGTAACAAGACCAGTGTTGCTTTCACAGCTTTTCTGTGAAGACGAGGATGGAACATCGTTTATGAAATGACTAAAATAAGAACTTGGATTTCATCTGAGTTCATTTTAGAAAATGCATGATCCTGCGTCAGAGTGGGAAAAACACGCTCACCAATACTTTGATTCTCAAAATATCAACACATTATTATGAAGTGTAATTTGCAGGATGGGGACCAATTATGTAAAGGCACTCTTTATGAACAGTTTATAAGATGCACTGTAACTGATGGCTTTATAAATTGGTGATCAGTCATTTACTAATGCTATGAAGATCAGTTGTAAGCAATTATTAGGAACATTCTGTGTGTTATCCTTTTCACTTGGCAATTATTAGTTATTAGTCATACATTTTCATAGTGCATTAATAGACTGTTTTATTCCTAAAAGCAAGCGTAATGTTGGAGGCTGATCAAAACCTACCAAAGGGATTTAGGTGAAAATGCATTCTTAAAAAATACTGTATGTTTTCTGCCCGTGTTCATGACATGCCTAGACAGGTCAGAAAGTTTTAGATGGCAGGAAATCCCATCTTTTCTTGTTAAGTGCACACCCTTGTTTGTTCTGTTCGTATAATTCTGGTAAAAATCAGCAGCATTTTGAAGGAATCATTATGTTACATTTTGAGGTCGACAATTTATGCCAGGTGCTCGTATCCTTCGCTCACTTAAATCTCCATGGCTCACTTCAGCATATCTTTCACCCAACAACCACAAATCCAACCAGAAAATCCTGAATTGAAGTTGTCAGAGCTGTGACACTGTAAACACCCAATAAACTCGAAATAATCCCTGAAGGGGAGAAATGCACTTGACAGAGTCATAAAAGGCAAGAAAACAAACTCGCAATTTTAGCAGTCAGATGCACAACATAACAACATAAAGCAGGATTGCACATGGCTCACCTCTCTCAAGCACTCGCCAAATCTCTGCCATTTCTCACTCATCAAGTCCTGTCAAACACTTGAGAGCTTTTCCACATCTGACGACTACTGCTGAGACTAAGTGAAATGGCCTCTTATGCAAGTTCTGTACAACCTTGTGTTCACTCATGTCAATTTGTTTGTCTAGACTTCCTTTTTCAAAAGTATGACAGGCACATCTACGGTAGCATTTTCATAACATAGTCTAAAATCCTTTCTACTTGCTGCCATAGGATTTCTGGGAGGTTACGGAAACATGGAGAAATTAAATTGCGCCTGCCTTGCAACTTAATTCAACCATGTGTCCCATGATACTGAAAATGTTGTGGGAAGCATACTGAAAGTACAACCGAAAAAACAAACAAACATGTAAAGGATTAGAAAGGATTTGAGTTTTTGATCACTTTATGTCAAAAAAAAGATGTCTTACTTGCTTGAAGTATTAGTGTGAAACACATAAAAAAAACATAGGTTCTAGGGTTTTATTCTGATTTATTATTTTTAATTTACCAGCAATAATAACTGCAATTACAGATACATAGCCTGAAAGAGGCACAGCAAAAAGCCACACAAATGATAATGGATCTATTGCAGCACTTGGCAGTGATTAGATTTTAGTGTCATTAACATCAGATTCTTTGATCACCAAACTTTCTCTCAGTAAGAACATATTTGGGGATCAGGCTCATTGGTTTGTAGGAAATTTAGTCAGAATTTAAACAGTTGACATTAATTATGTTTCAAATTAGTCTGCTTTCTAAATTGGCTATTTGGATGCAAGAAATAATTGCATGTTGTCCTTGGAAGTAGCAAATTGAAGGAGAAAGAGTTGAATTTCTGTTTAGTACACAATCTTGCACAGAATCAACTCACCTGTATTGTATTGTTTCAGATGTAGTTGAAGCTCTTAGTTTGGTCATAAGAATTCTTACTATGTTGAAGAGGAAAACAAAGTTTATCTAGAAAAAAAGACACAAAGAAATTAGTTTTGAACCCTGTTCTAATGGCTTTCACTGAAATACACTGAGAACAAATTTCTGCTGCGAACAGACTGCTTATTAAATGCTGAGTGGGAGGGGTGGAGGGCGAAACAAGTCAAAGCCACTTCCTTTCTCAACAAGACAGTGTCAGAGGAGCACACAAATCAGAACTGGTTACCGCGCTACCACATGCTGGTAACAGCTTGTACATAACCATTAGTGGATCCATTTCTATGAATACAGTTTCTAGTTTTCGGGATTCTTGTGTGCGAAAATGCCTTAACCCATCAGCAAGATTAATTCTACCTTTTCACAAGCTAGATGTAGGATGGAAATAGCTTTCATTATAAAACCATTTTCATTTCGGGGTCAGATTTTTTTCCTCGGTTTACACCTACAAGCGGACATTAAGTGATAAATCTTATGTTAGTGTAGAGTTATATGAATAAATGGTTCTCACAAATAATGTGAAAATAATGGCCATGGGTGCACACGGCAATGGCTTTCTGTGCTGTTACTTACCAGAAGCACAAGAATAACTGGTCCCTGGTAAATGTAATCCATATATTTTCCGGGTTCTTTACCAAACCAACACCTGTTGACAAAGGAAAAGAAAGAATCACCTGAGTAAGGAAAGTTTTTAGAAAACATCTGAGGAACTTGGCCATTGATTTGAATACTTACTGTTCATTTTCATAATACAACTTTCCGATGGCCCAGGCTACTATTATAGGGAATGGAATACCTGTAAAAAGAATAAATAAATAAGAAGATTCAGGTGAGCCAGGGACAACATAGAGCATTTATAAGTGTCACAGCTGATTCATGTATTCATTAATTCTTTGCCTGCCTTTTCCATAGTAACTCTCCTGTGATTTCAGACCCTGCCATGCCCTCCTGCCCTGCAGTAACCCCAGCTTTTGCCTTTCAGCCACCTGACTTTTCCGCGCCCACCTACTCACCTGTTTCCAATTCCCTAATCAGCTCTTAGTTCTTATCCAGGCCCAGTTCCACTCATTCCTCTCCATTTTTTTGTGCTGTCCTTGCTGTAGCTTACAGTCTTTCTTGTCTGTTTTTGGATTTTACTTTTTGCCTTCTCCTTTTGCCTGGTTAATCTGCCTGCCTGTTACCAACCACTGGCCACGCCCTGACTTCGCCTTCGATTTGCCCTTGGCTGCTTCTGCCTGCTGAGCCTTAGTGAAGGTGAACTGTTTTGAACTTTTACTGTTGTCTCTGAGTAGTGCTATGAAGTCCTCCTAAACCTGAGCAGTGACAATAAGGGGCATAGAATATTAGGAAAAAGCTGCTACTGAATTCAATGTGTTAAATAATACAGTAACCATCGGTTAAATGTATCTGGTAACAAACACCCAGTTTTTGGATGGCAATGGAAACAGTAAGACTGAATGATGAAAGGTGAAAACAACACACAACATATTTGTGCAGCTTGATCAAACATAACAAGACTGCAAGACTCTAGACTCTACAAAGTACAAACTTCAGAATAAAAAGAACATGTTCCCTTTTTTTTCTTCTTCTGAAAGGGATACAGTGTCAGCTACAGTAACAACATTTAAGCCTACAGAGGCTTCACAGTCGTATAACACATCTCCCTGGAACCACAGCTGCAGCCCTCAAAGGTGCAGGGGAGAAATAATAGATATATGTGCATGTATCTTAAAAACAAATGTTGAGTTAGTGCTGGTCTTCTCTTGTCAGAAAGTATTTGCTTACTGAGCTAACTGATGATTTGCCATACTGTATGAAAATAATTGTTAAGGTTAGTTTAAAGTAGCCCAGAACAAGACCAATTTACATTAAATTCTACCACTTCCTAAAAAGGCACAAGCACCATTCTCCTCTTTGGCCTATTTGCATCCCTCCTCTGCTGAACTCAGACAGCATTTTAACAGTAATCTGTAATCAGCATGAGTTGTTTACTAAAAGCACAACAAAAATTAGGTGCTGGCCATGGAAGTGACATGTTTTGAGAGGACAGCTGCTCACTTGGCCTCAGGGAACTTTATTTTATCAAGTTTCATTTTATTAAAAAAAAAAGAAAAAAGATGGATTACTGCAGTACTGTTTTGTTTTTTAACTTTTTGTTTCTTTTCATTTTTATTTATTTATTTAAATCTTTCACACTAGAACATTTGCATCTCATCATTGTATTTAATATCCAGTCCTTAGTTTTCCATGTCAATGTGGCTTGTGTTTCAGAGCTTACACTTATTTTACAGACTGAAACTGGGCTGCAACCTTTTTGCCCCATGTTCAGATGGAAGTTAAACAGTAAAGACCTTTGGAATATCTCACTGGAATAGAAAGTCTGCTCCTCAGGCTACAAACAAGCAGCTGATTCTTGACATTTTCACCCTGCCAGAGAGCCGGCAAGCTAACTGGGCAAAATATCTTCTGGCTAAATATTATTAGCTCGAGCACAAATCAGATGTGTTAAAAGACAAAACAAGGTGGCAGAAAGCTGACCAGATATGGTCAAGTTTTGTAACAAGCTAGACAAAGTGGATAGGGCGGTCGAAAAGGTGAAACGATCAGTGAAATGGCCTTTAATGGAGCCGAAATAATACAAGTCTAAACCTATTTTGATTTCAGACCACATCAGGCCTCTTGTGGAAGACAGATTTAATCTGCCCTACTTTCATCGTTTTCTAATGAATTCTAATTAACTATCTCTCAAGACTAATATCAGTGGCACAGTGAGAAATCTGACCTCTTTACTGACTGACTGACTGATAGATAGATAGATAGATAGATAGATAGATAGATAGATAGATAGATAGATAGATAGATAGATGAGTTTAATCTCCACCTGCAGTAGTACTCGGTGAATTTCAAGTACTGATGAGTTAACCTTCTTCATAGAGGAAGGAGCACAGATAATCATCATAAGATCAGCTGTCAGTTACTTAATATTTTAATCTTAAGAGGCTATTAAAGCTAGATTGAGATGTGTGATGTCCCTTTGGTTATTTCTATTTTAAGGCCAATATGAGTTTCCTAATCATGTCATCCAACTGTCATTACCAATAATATGTTATCTGCTAGTTTTCTATTTATATTTCATTCTTGTATTTGTAGAGCTCTGTTAAATCACTTTAGACTGACCTATATGCAGTATGTTTTTCATTCTACAAGAACACACAATGTCCATTACATAAAAAGAAAGAAAGGAAGTAAATGTCAGACAGTCACAGCGAAGCAATGAAGCATGTTTCCATGTGCATTTTTCTGCCTCCAGATGGAATTTTCTGACACTGGTTTTGGCTCTGTTCAACTGCTTCCTCTAATAATTTAAGTCAAGGTGAGCATAGATAATTTATGTGGTCATGACGGGGCATCTGCTACATGTTCAAAACTCATTCTATCACTGGAAGTCATGCACAAAAAATGACATTTTCCACACTCCACTGCTGCTCTGTTCTCTTATGAAATCAGAGCCTTATCTTGAGTCTGAAGCACTAAAGGGTCTCCTTCCACTTCACTCGCTGACCAGCCTTCACTTAAGTGCTTTTAGTCCAGCACATGTTCACTTGAAATTGGTGAGAAATGTCATTTAAAACTGAGCTCCAGCTCTAAAATAAATAATTTCAGAAATTGTAAATGTAAATTGAACAAATTCTTAAACTCTTAAACTTTCTTTTGTGATATTTGACTAGTGTATTTTCAGTGTATGTTAGCATCCGTAATGCCTGTGATCAAATGATCAAGGGTTCAACCTGAAAACCTTGCTTTAATACATTTTCAAGCACTAGAAGAAGCAAGCAGTTCTACTGCCACTTTGTATTTTCAGTCACTATTAAAAAATATAAGTGCACACCAGTGGTCCATGTGTATTGTGCAGACCTAAGAGCTGAGTGTAGCGTTACTAATTCACTGTCAGCATGAACATACTCACACCACCCAATGAAAAGGAAGACCCACTTTCTGAGCTTATCGGTTGAATAAGTCATTACAATGGCTGTGTGAAGGTAACATCCTTCAACAAACATCCAAAAAAAGTTTGTCACCACAAAGTAGTTGTATATTGTCGTAATTAGTCGACACCAAGGCTGAAAAAGAGAAAGAAAAGACAAGAAGCAGTCATTAAACAGAAACACAAATACTTTCCTTGGTAGGAAGTAGTTCATATCTTCTTAAGACTATCTTACTTATTAAGACTTTTAATTGCTTTCCACGCTCTCACTTTAAGTAATAACACATCAGTGGTGTTACCTCATTGCTCTCATGAATATTGTGGTCAATCAGCTGAAGCAAAAACCACATAACATTCCTCAGTATGAAGGTGGTGATCAAATTCCAGTGGATGATGTTTCGAAGACATCGTATGCTCCTATACCGCAAGTCGAACGGAAGAGACGTTTGATTATTGAGCTGTCATAGTAAAGTGATATTCTAGGTGTGACTATGGCCAGACCTGTGTTATATATAGCAGGGTTAGATCGAAATATGTTTCTTATAGTGTTCATCAATTCTTGGGCAGTCATGTTAGTGCAGACAGAGGCTCCAGTAGTTCATGCAAGCAGTCTTTCCAGTCCTATCTTTTTTTCCCTCTTCTTCTTCTTTTTTTTAAAAATCTGTTATCAGTATGACTAGTTGGCTATTAACAGCTCTGGACTGTATCCATGGATTTACAGACAACTATCATGGGATTTGACTGATACTAAAGAAAACCTAAAAACAGGACAATTCTCCAGCAAGCTATGGAGTTGTTTTTATATCTGAGAGGATTCACATCCCAAGAGACCGTATGTTGACTGAATCTGTGTTCATGTGTATCATGTCTCTGAGTCCAGGTTTGACTTAGTTGTGACTCAGAGAATGAGGAGGGTGATTTTGATGTAAATTGGGGTTTATAGACTCCCACTACTAAATATTGTAGATATGCTGGGTCACCGTGCTTTAAAGAGCTATTAGAACTTGAATAATTTAATTTGTCAAGGTTTTTAACAAAGAGTTTTAGGTTCAGATCTTGGTCAGAAGCCTTTTCACAGACATTTTTCTATCCTGCAGTGAATAAACATCCAAGATTGTCCTATCAAATCCAAAGAGATTTAATCCTGGAACAAAATATTGATTATTTTGGTCTTTAATCTAAAGAAATCAATATTTGCTTTTAGAAGCCCACACTGACCAAACCCTATTGCACAGCACAGCTGAGGCTGTTTGGTGTTTGCTCTGTTCTGCCATAGCAGATGTAGGTGTGTGTGTGTATTTAAAACAGCGCATAAGAAGAGGTACGACTGCTCAGATAAAGAAGTGTTATGAAATACACATTATGCCTTTCTAGGCTTGAGTGCTCCAGCTGAGCCGAGCTGCAGACATCTATTCATTTGACATAAGCGAATTAATGATAAGCAGTCCGAGGCTATTAAATGAATTTCCCTGATTGTCTTCTATGAGGTCTCAGGCATACAGGACACATTTAGAAAGTCACTATTTCTGTACTTGCCTTAAGCACAGGAAGAGAATGAAAGCCACGACAAGAGCTCCCACAGAGATACAGTGGCCTAGGTAGTTGATGATCAGCGCTATTTTATAATGCATTGGATATTTTCTCTGGAAAGACAACACGTGAATTAATTATTTTAAAAACTTAAACACAGAGATGGATAATAGAACAAAGAACAGGGGTTAGGAATGCATGAATACATTAATACATGAAAAGAAGTGAACGACGTGTATCTGTCTAGGCTGCACTGTGTTGAGAGAAAGCAAATGTCATTGACACACTTCAGATGTCTTGGCTTAAAACAATCTGAGAAAATGGATCAAGACCTAGAAATACACATTATCAGGAGACGATGTGAGGTAATAAGGCCAAACCTCATTACATACAATACATCAGTCTTACAGTGTGGCCTCAGTCTTTGCTTATAGAGACACAGACAAGACTGTAGCTGTGCATCTGGAAACAAATGTTTAAAGCGTTCAAAACCAAATGCAGTAAATAAGCTTCAAGCAATAAAAACGCCACAGTTATTTTTCCTGTATCTGAGTGGTTTTCCCTGTGTGCCATTAGTGTAATGATGAGACTGTGATGAGCATTTGTCTGAGACGATTAGCAGATTCTGCACAGAATGAAGGACATAGCAGGATAGATCCTGTGTCGCCACACTAACCTTCTCCTCCAAAATGGGCTCACAATTGGAGTAATTGCTTTTCAACGCCCACGTCCCATTTTCCATGCACTCCCGGTAAGCACTCCCTGCAAGAAAAGAGTTAGGAGCACGGCTGAGAAAACTGTAATTGTAGCATTGTTGTTAGTGTTTAAATATGCCTGAGAGAGAGAGTTTCAAAGATTTGTTTGTCCCTTCAGATCTCCCATCTGCTTTCAGCATCAGACACTACATTCTGCTGAGTCAGTGCTGATGTAAGCCTTCTAATTGTTGTGGCAAGGTTATAGAAGTGTTTGCCAAGTAGGTAAGATAAAAAAATCCTCGTAATTTCTTCAGAGCTCAGTTCAAAGTTGGGCACTAGTATCTGCCTGAGACGTTAGCAGAATGCCAATTTAGCAGTGCAAAATTTTATTCATGGTGGAGACGTGCAAAACCTCTTACTCTGTCAGTTTATTTGCATATCTTTTTAAACCCGCTTCCCATAATCAACTTTTAACTGAATATTTCGTTTTGCAGTTGCTCATCATACATTCAGTGGGCTCTTTATCTCTTTTACACTGAAAAAGTAAAAAGAGTTGGACGGAAACAGAGCAGCAATAAGACTGTAAAGGTTATTTTCTTCTACTGTATTATGTCTCATTGATCATTTTAACCATTTTGCTGTCAAGATACACATCCTATATTTAGGTTGCATGAAAACTCTCGTCAATGATGCTGCTATTAGAAGTCACTGCTGTTGGATTTATACTGTTTTCAGTAGATTCAGATCACTTTTTTTTTTTTTGTTATTTTACCAAACAACATTTTCAGCTCGCCAGTGTGTATTATTCAACTCCAGATTACTGTGTCCTGAATTCACCCTATGATCAGTTTAGCTCAGCATTATTTGATAAATATGCTCTTACGTTTCATCAGATGATCCAACTTCTTGTGAGTAAATGAGCCCTGGAGCCTCTATTATTCTTCCCAAAATACATGAATGGATAAATGAATAAATATGTCTATCTTATTGTTCAGAAAGTTGCATAATACTGATGTTTTCCCACTGGGGATTAGCAGTTTAGAAAAATTGTGAAAAAGTGTGGATTGCAGTGTTCATATTCACTCATCCTGACTCAAAGATTCTTGTAAACAACAGTGAGGAAACCATCCACCTCAGAAATTCCTGCAGCAGCAGCAGCAGCAGCAGCAAAATAAGATCCTTTGCATTTGTGTTATTGTTACATAATATGACATTTGTGTTTAGAGAGTAGAAATCTGCTTGTGGCAGTTGAAAGCAGAAAAATTATGCTTTTGGTCTGACTTATGGCAGTAAGTACTGTATTGTGACTAGACAATGCTTTGTGTTGTGTTTAAGAGGGAAAATCCCAATCCTCAGTCATTTGAGTCAGAGCGGTTTAGCACAGAACAGAGTGGTAAATCAGAGTCTGTTAAACCACTAAAGCTCCTGAATGAGTGGAGCGTGTCTCCCCTGAGATGCAGTAAAACAGTCAATTGCAATTCATTCTAAAACACACTGTGCTTGTTTGTTTAACTTTGTGAAAGAAAAAAGTGCCTCAGCATTTTCATTGATCACCGGCCATGTTGTATTTACAGAGTTCATGTGCAGTCTAGGCAACCGTGACAGGACAGCGAATGTCTCACGCATGGGTTGAACATAAACTATGGCAAATGAACTGGAGACTTGGAGCGGCAGATTGTGTTTGTGCCATCAGTGAGGACACAAAGTAATGAAGGTGTTGATTCAGTTCTAAGATGTGTTCCTGTTGCTGTATTGGGCTTCTCACACAATTTTGGATACATCCTTGAAAATAACGCAGTCCAATACAACAACAACAACAACACAAACTAAGCCTGAATCAAGAGCTCTTCCACAAAGTGATGGGCTTTGTTAAAGCGATTCACATTTTCTTCTTTGTATGAACTCTAACATCTAAATGTTGTTTTCACTTAGAGTTCACTAAAGAGTTCATAAACTGTAACTAATGGTTTTATTAACAGTTAAAAAATAATTTATTAATGATTTATTAACATTTACATCTGCTGGCTTGGCGGCTTATAGAAAGAGACTCACAAGTCTTTACTGATCACCAACATTTATACCTTTCTTGTTATAAAATACAGTGGATGACAAAGCAAATAGTCACTCATGTGCCCTTTATGTCATTCAAACAGCTTTGGGGAATCAAGCTGAAAGTGAGCAGTGTCACAGCATCTACAGGATACTGACCTGACTTCAAGTCAGCAGCAGCTAAAATTCCTCCGGTCGGGTAAGTAACGACCCAGAAAGTGACAGAGCCAGTGTTTTCTGCCAAGTCTGAGGTTTTCGTGTTTTAAAAATAGTTTTCAAACCACACATTCATTTGGAAAATACTGGTCTTATCCTGAAGCATGTCATATCATGAAAACGTATATACAAAACTGCACCTTTGTTGTAGGTTGTCTGAGCTAACGTTACAGCAGCATCACAAGGTGCTTTCCGGATACAGTTCTCAGTCTCTCCAGGCAAATATCACACTGTGTTTGTGAAACATGCAGTGATGGTGCAGAAATAGAGGAAGGGAAGCAGGTCATAAGGTTTGTCCCCGTGAGCTATTCCACTGAGGCAGGACTAATTCAAGGCACTGGTGAACGGAGAGCATATTTCTGTCTAACCATCTGTGCATTACGCATGATAAAACTATTCTCTTCCCATTTCCTTCCCTAACGGTGCATTATATTCACACGCTCAAAATAAAAATCCTTTAATGACTCATGCTGTGTCAAGTTTAGGAACGTTATGAGGTGTTAACAATGCTGTAAGCAACTTCACACTGTCCGCACTCCACTGGTGTGGGGACGCATAAGGGAATGAAAAGAGAAATGTCCAATTCCCAGCTGGCATACTCTGTAATAACGTTGCCCACCTCCTCCACCAGCCACCCCGCCAACTTTCTTGCTTTTCTTGGATGCATAAATGTGTACATGCAAACAAACACCAAATGTTTGCATTGTATTGTATTGTTCAAGGATTAGAAGACTGGAAGCTTGATTGTTGGGATAAATATGGAAAGGAGCTTTGAATTATTTTAATTTTAGCATGGATTGGTAGTTCATGCATAAGCGGTGCCTCAGTTAGGGATGGATAAACATAATCAATTCAGTCAGTACTTGTGAAATAAATTAGTAATAAATTCTCTTAACTAATCTGGAAGACAAACCAAACAGTCTGTGTCTTCCCTGCTGCTGAGCTTGGCTTGTTTCTTTTAGTTGATTGTTGCTGTGCTACCAGCCGTGGGATCTGCAGCAATGCCACAGGAATATCACAGTACAACATTTTTCACTTAAAGGTTGTAAGCCTGCTTTTCTTTCTCGGGTGTTTGATTGCTCTGAGCTTTAGCTTATCACCTCTCTGTTTAGTTCAGTGTTAGTTTTGTGCTGGGAGGTCAGTTTTCTGATGGATGAACAGAACAAACAAAAAAGAAAAATGTGACATGACTACTACGCCCCCTCAAAGCACAAAGCTGCTGCTCACAGTAATCACAAATTACTCATTTGTTTCAGCTATTTTGTGAAACAGTCAATAAAATTGGAGCCTTCTATTTATTTAAAATTGTTATAAAGATGAAAGGCTATAATATCTCAGAGCTGAGTGATCAAAACAGCTCATGCGAGGTGTACACCTGAGCCACTTATGGCAGCGTTTCCTTCAAGCCATATGAAATTTAATTTCATGAGAACGGTACAGAGTAAATGTAGGACATACATAACAGTATGGGAATCTCACAGGTCATTGCAGTTTGATATTTCATTTAGGCAGCAGGAACTGGAGCAAAGCTGGGTTATATACACAGACATCCGAGGACGAGTGAGGACGTGAAGGCAGGACTCAAGGGCACGAAAATAAAACACGCCGATACAGAGAGCCTGATGAGTGCATAATGACAAAGAGTACCAATTCAATCAGTCAGATTGACTTTAGCATCGCTTACAACCTGCAGTGATTTAAGTGAGGTAAAAATCAAATCACAATAGATGGAAAAGTATCTTCAGCATTTGTTTAATAGTAAATAGATATTTAACAGTTATTGTAGTAACATATACTAAATGATGTACGTATCGCAAATATTTTTTTCATTTTATTAAACTCGGCCCTAATTCCCATGAGAGTCAACCTCTTACTCCCACACAATCCACTTCCCAAAGCACGCCCCAGGATTCTAGTCGGCATGCCCATGTCCTGACCGAAGAGGTTGTCCACAACCAGCTGACTCTCCTAGATGCCACGAAGGACACAACCCAGTGTGAGACCTCATGGGAGGTTCCACATTTGCTTGTGCATCACATGGCCTACAATCTAGCTGCGGCTCTTTTCCAGGTGCAAGAGGAATGCCATGAGCCTTTGCAATGTTGTGAAGGATACAGCATAGCAGAATGATCCTGCACACTTTCTCAGGGGTATAAAGTAGCTTACTCCCAACTGTGCTGAAACACATCTAACAGTCCTTGAATAGGTGCACTCTATAGCGCCGTGAATGTGGGCAAGCATGTGGTTGTAGTGCACTTGAGGGATTACAGGATTGGCAAATCGGGTCATCAGCCATGTTTTTAGACTATATCCTCCATCATCAAAAACAATATTTTATATTCTAGCATAAACAGCGTTGAGTGTTTAGATTTAATAGCCTGATGTTCACCAACAAGCCATCTGCTTCTCATTGCTCCTACCTCTAAGCTCATTTCCACTGTGTTGTTGTGTAAAATGAAGGAGTCGTGGGTACCTTCCAGCCAAAAGGTCACAACGTTGAACATGTGGCAGTCAGCATCACAGGTTACCTGCACGTTGATGGAATGGTAATTTTTCTGATTCATAAATTGGATGGAGTCAGTAGATGGAGCTTTGATGCGCATGTGGGAACCGCACTGCTGTAGAAAAACTTGTCTTGGTAGTGAGAAACGGCTGATAAGCCATTCGTTACTCTGTTTAAACATGCTGTGTTGGTCTCTGACGATGTGCTCTCTCCTGGTATGGGCTGCAATATCTTCCAGCAAGGCTAGATATGCCATTTTAACGCTCTCTTGGATGTAAATCAGAATCTTTTAAATATGTAATATTAAATATTGTTGTCTATTAAAGCTTTTTTTTAACGAATGTGTTTTGTGTGTGTGCTATGCATTTAGTTAAAAGGTGTGTGTTTTCTAAGACAGCCAGTCATCATGTGTGCGTACACGTGATCTGAGGCAGTTCTAAATTTGTTCACAGAGTACGAACAAATTATGATGAGAACATATTGATCGGGGTTTTGCGTAAAATGTGCATACGCACAGTTTGTGAATGACACCCAGTAACTCTGGTCCTGCTGCATTAATTTTGAGGTCTTTATTCACGCTGTCAATCCTAAGGCTGATTTAGCAGTGAATTGCCAAATCTGTGCAGTATTCTCTTAAGTTTTGTTTTCGTACTGAAAATTCCAAGTATAAGTAGTTTTTTTTTTTTTTTTTTGTATCATTTACACTTTGTCATTTATGTACTGATTCGAAATGCTTATATGCCATGCTAGTTTAAAGTGTGTCATCCTCTGTGCCTCAGACAGCCAATCTTAGCTCAGTCATTATTGGTCATTATTTTGTCTCATCTTCTTCCATTAGTCTTGCCTTCATTATTTTTTACAGTGAAAGACAAGACAATAGGGGAAAGTATTTCTCCCAGATAAGTGATAACTATTTAACTACACTCTTCTCTACCACTGTGCAAGCTGGGGTTTTTATGTGGAGCCACTGAAGCATTGAATCTTTGATTATTGTCACAAATGGTTTTATAATAATTTATTTTTTTTGCCTTATGTTTGTTTTTTTATTGTCATGATGGTTCCTATAATTTTTAGGCTGGTATCTCATCTCTTAATCTGTTGTTTTCGCTTTTTTGTGTGTGTGTGTGTGTGTGTGTGTGTGTGTGTGTGTGTGTGTGTGTGTGTGTCAGTGACCACTCCTGCCCTTTTTGTCTCAGATGCAGAAGTGTCCTTTTCAAAGGGCAAATATAAACATTTTTTTCCCCTTTCCTCACATGTTTCCTCTATTTATCATCTAGCTGGAAAACGAATGCCCTAAATGACATGTTTGCCCAAAAGACATACCAGAAGACACTTGTGACAGATTTATGCAGAATTAAATCCGATATGAAAGCAGGAAGTAGGCGTTCCCTCTGTGCAATATAAACTGTTCTCTGTCTGAAGAGAAATGATAGGACTGCCTCCAGTTTCCAAAAATCATATATTTATGACCCAGATGACCCATGGTTCAGATCATAAAGTGTCACTTTCCAGTGAGTCTAACCTGTCAACACTAACTTGCCAACATCACCACATTAAAAATGCAACTGTTCCCAAGCCCTTGATTGACCCAACTTTGATCAGACACAACATGGCAGCTAAACCACTTTTTAAAAAATAATACTGTCCTGTCCTTGTCACATTCACTCTTATACATTTTGTCAGAGGTTCTGATCCTTTTCGAAGCAAAACAAAGTCCCTGGCTCTTTGGCATTATCAGCACACACTCTGAAAATGACTGGATTACCTCAAGTGAGTCTCTGAGAGGTTTATTCTGAAGAGGCTCTGAAAGGCCAGACTATGTTACATCACAAGTCACACATAAATCACAAAGTATTTGAACTCATCCCACCAGGTGAGAGCTTTCCATTACTGCTGCTGCAAAATTACTCTGGGTCTCAGAGCTCTTATATGTTCTGATGTACATTATGCATTTGACTGCTGATTTCCATCAGTAATTAGCACTTAATCGCTTAAATATTCTAACAGGAAAAAAAGTTAAATTACACCTCATTTAAAAAATCTGTTTTAAGGGATTATTTATGCACCTAATTGTTCCCTGAAAAATGTACTTGCTGTTTTAAACAGCTGCAAATGGAGTAAATGTTAGACAGTTTATACAAAGTTTAGAAGTTTAGAAATCAAATACACATTCGACAAACTATGCTGAAATCTTTGTTGTGTCATCTGTTCCCTCTGTGAAATCTTGACACACTCATGGCTTCTAAAAAGAGAACAGCCCAAGGGGAGGAATAACTCCACAGAAAGACGTTCAAGCTTTTTCTGTGTCATGCACATTTGTAGCTAGTGCAGAAATGTTACTGACATATTTTCGGTGACAAAATTAGACACCCACATCTACTGTAGCTGCTTCTTGTAAAAGATATATCTTGGAAACATAACTAACGTGGGTGTTGACTTGGATAACAAAAAGGCTGTAATTTGTACTAAAACCATTAAGCCGTTAACATTTAGTGCAGGGAACCTGCCAGAAAAAAATCCCACTGTTTCTTTACTGTTTTCTCAGGGTGACTGTAAGCCTCTGTGCCATGCTCTTCCTCCTACAGCTGACAATTGAGATGGCAGTTGGAGATGTGGCTGTGAAATGCTGCACCAGGTTTAAAGGGAGAAATTTCTGGGTCTCAGAGCGCCTTCAAGGACCAACTAACCACACAAGCTCAGGTCTCAGGCACTGAGCCATTCAACAAAAGACATATGGGGTTAGTCTAAAAGTTTTGGCTGCTTGCCTGACCAACCTGCAGTACAAACACAGCACTATACAAGGGCTAACTTTGATGTCTTTATCCTACATCCATCCATGCTGCATAAAGAGTGCAGGAATATCTTTCCTTGCAATTTAACATAAACAAAAAAATTGCTGCTTTTGGAAGTTTTATAATATTATAAAGATGAATAGATGTTTAACCTTCATATCAAAAAGCAGACTCTGTCTGGAATTGTTAGTAAGTCAAGTCATGAACAAACTGACCAAGCAGAACAAGAAAAGCTGCCAAATGCAGCTACAAGGAGAGGCTGGCTGAAAAGCTGTTAAAACAGCTCAGTCACACACACATTTTTATCATGCAGCTATCACCCTTATAACCCTTGAATGGCTGTAAGACATCTGCAAAGTCTTGGTGTCATGTTTTAATCTCTGCATTTTAAACAGGAACTGCTCTGAGACAAATCAGAATAACTCTTAAAATCTTTCAAATTATATAAATTATCATGTAGTGCAACTCAAGGGAAATTTTCACTCCTCCAAAACTGGATTATTAGGTCACCCCACAATCGAGCCAAAAATAAAAATAAATCAAAATCAACCAAGCATAGAATATGATAACAGCTGATGGCTTCATTACTGGCCAGGGATTACACGCATCGCATGATAACCGCTTAGTCTTCAGTGCACTCTGCATGCCAGCGCTGTTAGTAGAAGACCAGTCTTTTCTCACTTGATTTGACCCTAAGAGTAATTTTGTAAGTATGTCAGAATCCACTGAGTGTCTCACCAAACTCAAGAATCTCAGACAAACTTTCCTCAAGGAAGATGGATTTTTACTTCTTGTCAGTAGGTTAAAATGTATTCTACAAATTTACCTTCATTATTATTAAAATCAGCATCATAATCAATCAATAAAAAAAAATGGAAAAACAATTTTTTCTGCCCCTGTGTATTCACTTATCACAATATATGGAGTGATGTTTTATATTTTATGAACTGCTCAGAACACCTGTCTGTGTGACTTGGTGACCTGATCGGGGAGCGCTGCTGCTCCGCTGGGTTGCAGAAGCTATTTCCAGAGGCAAAACGCAGGCTGAGCAACCTTGTGGAAATTATGCCACTTTACAAAGAATGGCTTTTTCAGTTTTGGGGCAAATTTGAAGACACCTTGGACTAAGATGGCAGAAGACAATTGGAGGTCACTGAACACCTTTGTGAGATTTGTGTGTCACCTCTGCTGGGAGTTTGAGGATATTTTATGTCTCTTAACATGTCAGTTGTACATATGGGGCTGACGAATTACATATTTCCCCTGAGAAGAGAGGGAGGGAAGAACTATGATTGGCATTCTCATTACACTTGAGATGGTTCATTGAATTTCATAAATGAACTAATGAGAAGGAGCAGGATGTACGTACGTGACATACGTTTTAATGTGTTACTTGCTTCTTGCCCTAGAGTGAGGTTATGTAGCCATTAGAGATATTCATGAATCTAAATATCCACTCTGGTAAAACATTAACGAGGCTTAAATGAATGTGTTCTTTTTCATTTTGCTCAGTATTACTTTGATATCTAATTGGGTGGTTATTTTCAATAAGAAGAGGATTTATGGAGAAAAGAGAGCAGCTTGGTTCAGCTGAACTCAAAGGCGCAGGTTTTGTTTGGGTTTCAGAGTCAGTCAGCTGGAACTTCTGGATGCACGCAAAGAGAGAGAGAGAGAGTGAGACAGAGAGAAAGAGTATGCAACTGTTATTATTCTTCTAAGTAAAGGTTTTGTTTGTGTCTTTATAATTTTTGGAGGGTGATGTAGATCATTGCCTAAAATTAAGTTTATTGTCAATTGACTGATTGGTTTAGGCTCACATATAAATACTCAGGTAGCTTCACTGCACATGTCTTGTAAGCTTCACACCATGGACTGCAATAAAAGAGAGTTTGGGAAACTTTCAGTCTTTCACCTCGTTTGGCAGGGAACACTGAATCTCTTTAAAAAAAAAAACATTTTGCCTTAAGCGATGACCACTGATGCACATAGGCCAACAGAGCCTGAGGCGAAGATTTGCTGGGTAATCTTTCTCACAGCTGCGTCTCTTAGGCTTTCCTGTTTGTCTTCATGCCCTCATGACACATTAGAAATAACTACAATTGTAGGTCATAGATGCAAACGTTTGCCAGCCTGTTTGCAGTCACACTCTCAAACCTCACAGCTGTACTGGAGTCAGTTTGTGAGAGAAAATGAGCAAAAGGCAGTGCGCTACAAGTCTGTGGTCCTCGGGGAAACCAACAAACCAAACATGGCGTGTGCGAATAATGAGAACATATGATACCACATTAAACAAGTGAGAAGCATGCATATGCTGTCACAATTGATTGACACTTTATCCGAGTAAGTTTTAGCAGGTCATTAAAATAACAAAAAATGCTTTTCAGTCTGACCGTTTTCATTAAAATCAAACACTTTAGTTGTAATGGTCCTGTAGCCTTTGACTTTTTTAATAGCATAACACAGAGTTCCCTCTCCCTCTCATTTTTCACTGTCAAGAATGTATTATTCCATTTGTTTTGGAGGAAACAACCACCTCCAGGCTAGGGATATCCTTTTCTAGAAACTATACTACATAACCTGGCCTTACCTGACCGAGTATGCCACGAAACTCTTGGTACAGGCCATGGTTATTTCTCGCCTCAACTACTGCAATTGCCTTCTATCAGAACTCCCAGCATGTGTGCAAAACCCTTACAGATGGTCCAGAATGCAGAGGCACATGTGATTTTGTGATGACGATAAAAGGGCACATGTCACTCCTTCTCGGCTACTGCGGTCCTCCAAGAAAATTCAGTGTGTCAGTGTGTGTGTGTGTGTGTGTGTGTGTGTGTGTGTGTGTGTGTGTGTGTGTGTGTGTGTGTGTGTGTGTG
>JBBMJY010000006.1:14655308-14671672 GCA_037833715.1 Toxotes lorentzi
GTGTGTGTGTGTGTGTGTGTGTGTGTGTGTGTGTGTGTGTGTGTGTGTGTGTGTGTGTGTGTGTGTGTGTGTTTTATATGCTGGCTTAAAGAGTCTGTGCAGATCTTGTGCTGAAGTGTAGTATATGTGGATGCTGAGCCAGTGGTGAGTGTAGCCAGGGGAGGCTGGTGCTGACTGGACCCCCTGGGGGACTTGGTGTGCAATGGCTGGTGAAACGTTTGCTACACATGCTGACCTGAATTAGTTGACTGACTAACCTCTTACCCAGCCTCACCATGGAGAAGTGGATCAAAGGTTTCAAGGTGGTGTTGTGGCAGCATGAAGTGCATGATTCTTGCTGTAGGAGAAACTGCACATGGTCATGTCCAAACCAATAAATATAATTCCAACAGTTCACTGTCTGCATAGACGCATTAACACATCCTTTTCACAGCCTTTTAAAATAGAAATATGAGTTTCTCCACAAGAGAACTCGGTGAGGACACGACAGCTCACTGACAAGATGACACAAAGTGGTCTTACACTTATTCAGCCTGTCATTAAACTTTAGTGGTAGAGATTGGTGAGTCATTAGGTTATGCTCATGGTACACTGAGTGTGCTTATGACAAGCAGAAGGTCACTAGTGACCTTTGAACAATTTTAATAAGAGATTCAGCCCTGGAGGCAGATAGCATCTTAAAAATCAGTGAGAACTTCCTCTGTTTATTCACCGCTGTATTTCAGTTTCATATTTGAATCTAAAAGATGAGGTACTGTTGCACAGACTCATTTCTGATTTGAAATAAAGCATCAAGCTGTTTCCCCAACATGCAACACTGCAGCAGCTCCACTCCTCTCTTCTCTGTACCTGATACACGTTGTAGTGCTGATATGTCTCAGACTTTATTAATCCTGATAAGAGATTCAATAAAGTTCTATTGTGGAAGCAGCCATCCTGACTTTGAGCTGTGTAGGCCAGACAGGCACATCATGTGCTGATACGATGTGTCCACTGTGACAATGAACGGGGACACGCAGGGATGAGGGGAGTTTATCGAAGGAAGAGGCACGCTTCGCTGAATAATTACAGTCTGAATCTTGGTGTCTGAACAGAAAACAGAAAGCACACAGTTCACCAAGATTTGCAAAAGTGACACTTTGTTGTCAATTTCATTCATCTGTACTTCTGTGAACATCTTGTCTCACCTGAGGCTTGACAGACAGCACTTCACATGATAGTGACAAAGCAGAGACAATGAATGATTTTAAACCACATTTAACAACTCTGCCCCAACTGTGGTGATGTGCATTTCATGTAAACCACAGAACCGAATAAATGCACAATTAAAAAAAAGGAAAAAAAAAGGGAGACACAGGAAGGTTTAAAAATGCATAAACCTCTTAAGCCACTCTGCACACACATTAATATTTATATATGCTTGAAGAAATGGAAAGGAATTTATAGCCCCTTACTTGAGCGGGCCTGTTAAGCCTGTGAAACCTCAGATTTTTCTACAAGAATTGCAACATTTTGCTGACATTTAACTTCAGCCGTTTTTTTTACTAGTACTACAGAAAACCTATGAGGTTGCACAAAGATACCGCATTCATCTTCCAGTATTCAACAGCTCAGAGTACAAAGCACAGGCACGTGTCCTTAAAATATAACAGTGACCCATCCTGGGTCATTCCTTTCTAATATGCAGGCCTGTGTATTAAATGTGTAGGTCTGAGATGTACCAAGGAGGTCAGACACTACATATGGCCAAGGCGAGAGACACATGTCCTGTTAGGCTTTAGCTTGCAGAACAGTGTGCTGTAGCTTCAACAACTAATTTTCTAAGTCTGCTTTATTTCAGACTCTGTGTGACTGCACTGTGTTAATTAACACCTGCTCATGTGATGTTAGTGCCTACTGCTATTCTTAGTCTGACCTATTTTTTGATTTTAAAATTTTATTTATCCACGGTTGCAGATGGGTGCTGTTAATGTGACCCAGCAGGATCAAGATAATCACCTCCATTGTCTCAGGACCCATGTGGCTTTGTTGTAAAAACATGCAGCACCCTGTGATTTAAGTAGCAGTTTTGCAATTAAGAGTTTTCTCAAGGCTTCCCTGCTGTGTTTAACCAGAAAATAATATACTGCTCCACCTGCATCAATACATTCAACCTAATACAGTGCATTTGGATTTGCATCCAGTGCAGACTGGATGTCTTTTAAACTTAGCATAGACAGTTTGTCTTTGGAGAAATTAATCAAATGTACTTCATTTTTTACATTATTTGTCCATAACATGTCAAAATAATTCTCTTATAATAATACTTCTCTTTTCTTGTCATTTTTTTTTTTACTGAAATTAGAGTGGAACATGAATGGGGAATCACATTTGCACCAGCGAATAGTTTGCTTCTGTGATGTAAATGTGGAGATCTACTGGCAGCCTACAGAGTTGTACAGAGGTGAAATAATTAAACACTGCAAGATACAGAATGAATGAAAGCTATACATGCAGTTCAACACACATACTGTGGCCATCATTAAATATTAGATTAATTCACCATAGGTTTAAAACAGCCACAAAGGGACAGGTGCTGGGAAAAACAATAGTTTCTCAGTCCATAGGGGATAGTTGGAGAAGGAGGGCTACTGCATAAGATAACAAAGCATGAAACTTTTAGAAGAAAGATGAAAAGAATAGTTACGGTTATTCACATTCTTGCTGAGAGTTAGATGAGAAAATTAATACCACTCTCATGTCTGCCCCTTAAATATAAAGCTACAGACAGGAGACAGTTTTCTCAGCATTGCATAAAGTCTTGAAATAGACTGAAACAGCTACCCAGGCGACAGACTTTGAGGAGGCTTGTCACAATGCAGGGCAGCAGTGGCTTAAAGGTTAGAGAAGCGAGCTTGTGACCTGAAAAAGTGATCTTTTCAGTGGTTCCCTTTTGCAAGGCCCTTAACTCAAACTACCTCAGTGGAACTGCTCAGAGGCCAGAAGGCCACACTGTGGTTATACTGGACAACTTCCAGGTGTCACTGTGTTAATGGCCCTATATATAGCTGGCATTAACGTACATCTTGGGTGATCCCAATCACAAGTGGACTGCTCAAAGTACAGGTGTGAATGCATCCACGACGCATTGAGGACACACCAAGATCCAATTGCTCAGACCACATTCGAAGATGGACTGGGCCACAAATGGCCACATTCTTTTAGAAGCGTGTACACAAATGTGCCCTGAGCCACTCTGAAGGACTACCTACTCAACTGACGTCCTTCGTAAGTGAACCTACGTACTTATTTGTAAACAAATACACGTCGTACAAATTGTGCAAGCTAGCTTTGTCCAGAACGTCTGAAGATTTTGAAGAGTCCATAGTGATATATTACAAGTGTGTCAAACATCTTGGATGATTTAGTTTACCTGGAACGGGCCAGGTAATAAACCTGGTTGGTGTTGTTTTGATTTCTTCTTCTTTTACTAGACTAGACATGAGAGGGCCATTGCTCCCTCCTACTGGTCAAAAACAACAATGCATTTGGTCTTTGTAAATGTAACTGATGTACATGTTTATATGCATATAGAGCAGGGACGTGCAATCTGACCACAAGTGATCACTCAAGTCTCTTGATTTTAACTTTAACAAATGTGATACATAGTAAAAATACTTCACTGGATAAAATATGAAATTAATTAATTAATATTTTCCTTGCAGAACAGTGCAGATTCTGCATAGATAACCTTTTTTTTACTAAGCAATGTTTAAATACGTCATGCAACAGTGCCATCGCCCTCCTCCAAAGACTCATATGCATCGCTGCCATAATAGTAGACGTAGACTCTAATGCTCTTTCACATGATGAAAAGTGCATTTAAGTGCTCCATTCAGTGAATTCTCGCCAGCTTATTAAAATTCCTGTCTGATTGCTAGAGTGTTTAAGATGAGACAATTGATCACAGACAGCTAAACCAATCCAGTCTGCCACAGTGGCTGTGACACAAAAATCCATGATCCACAAGTCTGTTATCTTATGCTGAAGTGGGACTTGTGGAGCAAAACAGCTTAAAGTCCCAAGACACGGCAGTCAGCGTGTGAAACAAGCAGTGATATGACTGCATAGTGGACAAACTGTAAAATTGCTAGATATTCTCTACTTCCCTATTTGTTCTAACCGTTTTTGTGATGTGATAATGTTATAGAAAAAGTTTGGTTAGGTTTAGGCACAAAGAGGTTGGCTAGGGGTTGTTTTTGTTTTTTTTTTTTGTTTTTTTGGCGAACATCATGTTTTTGGTTCAAATAAGTAGTTTGTTAAGGTTAGAAGACCTCTGTCATTTTGGTTGCCATAGTAAACAGGTGGTTCAAGTTACAGAACAGCCGTGGTTCTATAACTTTAACCAAAGAAACAATGCTGACTATCAGTTTGAAACGGGAAACAAACAGCAGTTGTCAACAATGGGTTAACAATGTTTTGTTGACCCATCCATCCACCACGACTTCCTCCCTGTGCGGACTTTGTCAGTCTATAACAACGTCACAACTTACTCCTTCACTGCCATCATAATTACTACAGCCAATAGAGGTTGCTGCTGGAAAGACTGATTCCTGTAATTAACTTACTCAGGGCCTCTACAGAAGGGAACAAAAAAAAATCGGTCACCTGTTTCATTCCATCTCACAACTCCAATCTGTTTAATAGTGTGACTTAATTTTCCTAAAGGGGTTTCTTTTTTTTTCATTCCTGTGCCCATTCTTTATTTTTTATTTGTCAAGCAGAGTAAAACGGTAGAAGGCAAAAGGAGAAGAACAGTTCTATGCACATTTATATTATAAACCCTCAACCACAAAATGCCATGATACTCCAGTGAATGCAATAGGCCTATTACTTGACTGAAAGATCAATGTTACAGAATTATTCAATCATAGTAATCCCACCACAATGTCTAATCCCTGGGCCTGTCAAAAATATATCGATCCACAAGGGTGTCAACAAATGAAGGTACACATCATGGAAGGTGTTGACACATGTTATTATGGGAAATGGCTGCGCTTTTCACACCAAGTGGACCTAACCACCAGGCATGCCCAACTAATACTGAGCACCAGCAGAGTAAAGGGCAAATCAATGAAGTAAGAGGTTACTAGGCAGACAGCAGTGTGTGTGTGTGTGTGTGTGGTGGTGGGTGGGGGGGGGGGGGGTTTCTGGGTAATGACACTGCACCTGAGCCTATTACACAGATAACAGCCTCGGGCACTCTTTCACTGTCATACTGGACTCTGACACTCAATGCATTACAAAAGTTATTTTGCAGTGTTGTTTTGTGAAATTAATGCTGTAATTTACTTTTCTGAGAGTGTCAACAGCTTCATCAGTCTCATGATTAATGCTGGAGTTACATAACGTGACAGTGCTGGTGTGGTATGCTTTTTTTTATGCGTTTTCCTGCTGGCTGATAAAGCCAGCAGAAAAAGCCTGCTGGAACCATCTTTCTAGCTTACTGTTGAAATCAACTGGAAGTAAAAAAAAAAGTGTCATTGTTGGGAGTTACAGCTAGCGCCAGTGACTTTTGGCTGCTGCTTTATATCAGTGGGCTGATGGGCTCTATGATGACAGGTGTGGTTAAGGTGAAGCTGGATTCAGCAAACCAGCAATGATGGAAGGAGACCTTATGAGCTCAACTCTGTGCCAGATTATGTGGGCAGAAATTGCTGCCACCGTGGCTGACAGTCCCGTATGTTACAGCGTAAAATGAGGGCTGCAATGCATTCTACGTTTTTGAGGCTGTTGTCCATGAAGAAATCTGTGTTTCTGAGAGTTATTATGTGTTGGGCATCCCTACAAAACTAAAGAAATGGGGAATTTTCCTGCTGACGATTGTCTTTTTCTTCATTGTTGCTGTGCAAATATCGCACTGCGATGTCACCTTTTCCAAGCTTGGCCAGTAATCTGTTGGAACCATCATAATTCACTACCAAGCAACAAATCAAGCCAAGAACCGGCATCACATCAAGCAGCTGAGGTTTCTGTGATTTTACGTGGATGTGCCTTTTAGTGTGGCTCATTCTGATGCAGCTGTTCTAGTGACAGGAGGT
This sequence comes from Toxotes lorentzi, assembly GCA_037833715.1. Classification (NCBI taxonomy): domain Eukaryota; kingdom Metazoa; phylum Chordata; class Actinopteri; family Toxotidae; genus Toxotes; species Toxotes lorentzi. The sequence goes on from JBBMJY010000006.1 coordinate 14,661,389, forward strand.
GTAATGATCATTGAGATTCACTGTCATCACTGCTTTACATACTGAAAGGAGATCAACAGACCAAGAATGGGTCTTTAAAAAAACATCCAGTCAGCCAGTTAAAAATGAAAATGAATGAGATGGTAAATAGGAGGTCATTAAGTTAGTGTACCTGTTTAATGGATGTGCTGAAACAGGCTGTAGGAGCAGTCCTTAGTATACACAAAAAATGTAAATTTCTTTTTACCTTTACTCGAAATCATCAGGTTTCTACATTGTGCGCATAGAGGTATCTCTTCTCTCCCAGAACTGACACAAATACATTTTGTGATAGATCATCATCGGTTTTCCAGACAAATGCATGTTAAGGAACTTTTGCCATAACAGCCAAATATCTTACTGGTTGTGTTGTACTTCACTCCGTTAATGTACTCCGGGCAGGGTCTCTCTACAATCCTCCCGGTGCTGCTCCGCGGCCAGCAGGTTCCAATCTCATCGGTTGTGGCATTACAATATAAACCTTGGAAATAAATAAAGTCAAATAAAAAACGGACGTTTCTAGATGTTTTTTCCAAGACGCAATAAAAAACATCACTCAATATTGAACAAGAAAAAAAAAAGAAGAAACTATTCCATCTTACCATCAGTGCTCAGCAATGACAATGAAGCGTTTTCAAAAAAAGTGTCTTGGAAAGCATCTATCAAACTACAGTTTAGGTCCTCGAGCTCTCCGAGTATGATCTGATAAATGGTAGCATCCATGGTGCGAGCTTTAAATAATGTGAGGTTAATTCCAAGTTCGAGCGGAGATGGACACACCGAGCCCAGCGGTGTTCATGGGCTTGTGAATCGGAGCAACAGTAATGACAAGCGAGCCCAGCGCTCCTGCTGGGAGCGCGCGCGCCCGGCCAATCAGAGCCGCGTATCCGCTCAAACATCCACGTGCTGCAGCAACCTGTGAAAGACAGCCGACACACCGAACTGACCAGATCATGGGCTTTGTCACCCTGACATTTCACACCTGCCACGCACCTGTCGAAAGTCCGCTGCGCTGACTTGGAGAAGATAGACAGATATTTTAACGTACATAACGCAAACTTGTTGATGTCTGCAAATGTCTTATAGTGCTACAAAAAAGGAGATGATGATGTAGGCTACTGTACTTAAGAAATGATACTAATGTGACTGTCAGTTTCAGTTATCACCAAACTGAAATCGGTTGATCATTTCCAGCATAAGGGTAATTCTACAAATTTGTTTGGGAGAAAGTTACATGATTAAAATGTAGAAGATGATTCTCAGTCATCCAGGTCACTGGAGTGTGAATTTTTATTTATTTATTTATTTTGTAGTTTTCTTCTAGATTCTGGGTAATGACCCGGTCAGTCAAGTATTATGCTCATATTGGACAAAGCTACACCTAAAGTTTGGGTATGGTGGTCAGGGCGGTGGATGGAGGTGCAGCATATTGGATTTTCATACAGGCGACTTGTATTTCTGTATTTCTGGCAACCTTAACCACAGTGTAGTTGCCATGCACATGTTGCAGAAAGCATACATTTTTTAAACACAATCTTGGGTTTTGCAGAATTTTCCAGCCATAATGTTCTTGTTTTGCACCAGGGTTGGAAAATGCACGACTGTTTTCCAAAGCCAAGAGGTGAAGAGCTGACTGAATATGACATGACGCTGTCATGACCCCATTCATCATCTGAGTTTGCACCACAGATAATGAGTCGGGCTGTGGCCCATACAGTAGTTTAGTGACAAAATACTTTTTTTTGTTTTTGTCACTGCATTCTAAAACAACCAACCTCAAACTCTGTAATTAAGATATGGTTATGTTGAGCCAACTAAAACTACCTGGTGAAGGTTAGGGAAGGATGATGGCTGTGGTTGAAAGAACCAACACTGACTCGAAGTCAAACACACTGTATGCACAACCGTCCATTCCAAACTTTTCTCCAAGTAGCTTTGTGACATCGGAACAACATCCTGCCATTTCCACCTTTTCGTCTGATGCAGGACATTCTTACCACAACTCCCAAAGGTCGGTTGTCCCAAAACCTCAAATAAAAATTGAACACACAAACAATGCTGTCATTTTTGTACAAGTTTTGGCTCATACCTGTCAGAAATACTGGAATACAAACAAAATAATTTAGTGTGACTGCCCTGTCCTAGTGTGACGCCAGTGCACCATTCTTTTGCTGTAGAGCAAAGCCGGAATTCACACTCCACTGACTACAGCTTTAAATAGAATGAGAGTTCTTAAAATTAATTGCTGTCACCTTTAACATAATAGGCCCATTTGTGATTTTGAAATGTGAAAATAATTATGACCACAATGAAAGTTAGTGTGTAATCCAGTACTCCCAACATTTTCCAAAAAAAAAAACCCTGCAAATTACAGTAAGGTTGAGTGACTCTCCTCAGTCAACTGCTGTGTTCTCTTGAGCACAGCTTTAGCTTGGTGTACACTTTGGTTCAAGAGTTTCAGTATGTGTCACATGAAAACATGAGACTCTTCACAAAACCATAGAATGCAACACCTTAGTCAGTGGATTAAACAGATAAACACTTCGGCCATATAGCCAGACATTTGCTGTCTGAACTCGAACTTAAGTTCAGTCAGTGAATTTTGTGACATTAACAAGTGACCTTTACTCAGTTCCCCTGAACTGGCAATGTCTGGCAAAAAAAAAGCCCCTTGGCCCCAGAGCAGAACAAAAAAATACATCAAAACAGAAATGGTCAGTTGGACAATGGACAGTGTTTTTCATTGTGGACTGGCAAAACGAGTATTCCTTCTTACCAGTTTGCTTAGATTTAATGTTATGATTCCAGCTAAATATAAATTCTATATATAACAACAGACAAAATATTCAAAATTATGGCTCCAAATCTTCAAACCTGTCCAAAGGCAAGTGTCTAGATTAGACATGTGCCTCATAACTGAGTCTATTAGCTTGGCTGTTTACCTGTTAAATTTGAGACATGACCTTTTCACCAGCGTGTGGCTTTTTCTCTGAGCTCCCTCTAAGCTTCAGCGCATAGCACTCCATCTCATTTCACCACTCTGTGCTTTCACGTCACGTACACACAGATCTGTAACACACAGTACCAAGTCCAATCTGAATGTTGACTTGTCTGTGTGATGAACAATGTTTTAATTGCCCCCACTATTAATAGTACACCAAAAAGTTAATGAATTCTCCCACAGCACCCACTCGGTACTACGCTGCTCTCAGTGATGGGAAGAGAAAGGCGTGTTGTTATCATCATTATTTCAGTTTTAATTTAGATTTTTGGTGATGGAAAAAGCATGTTCCAATGTGAACAGAATATGCATGCGAAGAGTGTGCTATGTTTTATCATGTATCAAAGAAGAAGTAACAGTATAACGTTAATGTTTCTGTAAAATTCTTGGGTATGGCGTGGGGATGAAATTTAGATTTTGTCTTATTAAAAAAGATAGAACTGTTGTTTGCATATGGCCAAATGCACCTTAATGATCCATGGTGCACACAAAACCAAAAAAAACTTTTTTTTTTTTTTTTAATAAATAGTAAATCTCACAAGAGAAGGCTAAAATAAAATACAAAAACAAGATAAGAAAAGACAAAATATACATAAAATATAATATATAAAACAAAATATATAAAACCCATCCCCTCACCAATAATTTGCTTATAGTCCAAAAAATAGGAGTTATTTTAAGTTGAAGCCAGACAAAAAGCAAAATGCCATTCAAAATATACTTTATTTAAATTGTATCATTATTTTCAACCACAAACACTACAAGCTTAAATTTCACCTAGATTTTGCTTCTCCTAGTATTTGATCCATACTTGTCGCAAAATTATCATAAAAACTTGTTTTGAGCTTAAAATTGCACTCCTCTGGGCTTATCATTGCCAGAGGTAAAGGAATTGTAAATCACAATAATGAGGATCAGCTTGAAGAGTGCATTTCTTTTCCTTCTTTTTTTTTTTTAAATAACGTGTTATTTATCACCTTGCGTAGGATTCCAGCTCAGTAAAGGTTTGTCTCTTTAGGAGAAAGGGAATGATATCATTCTTCTGCCTACATGACATTACATGATACATGTACAGTATGTTTTCAAGCTTTCAGAAAGCTGCACTGTTTGTTTGAACAACAGTGCTTAGATTCTCTATGAGCTTTGATAAGTGACATTTCATCAGGGTTGCATGGACCCAAAGCTTGCATCTATGAGCCTCAGATCTGGGAGCCCAAGTGTTTTGAGACCCAAAGGCATTTAAGCCAAATCCCACATAACACAACTCAACCATGGATTGTGTGTTGATTTATAAAGGGGTGTTGATTTTACGTGGGATTTCTCTGGCGATTCTGAGCTGCTGGGTGCATAATGACTCAGGGTTTTATTTAGTAATGTAAGTATGGGTTTCAGATAAGAGCCCAGTCTCTTCTGGCTGGGGATGCACAGTAGCTCATAGTGCAGAAATGTAACTTATGATAGTTAGTGGTTTTTACTTGTGCCTTTTGAGGCTTTTAATATGGTTACAAACCAAAAAAAATTTTGTTGGTCTCTGTCAGTTTTGTTGCCACTGGCATGATGAAAGCCCTTTGAAGGAAATCCCTTATCCTTTGAGCGTAGTTGACCTAATTCTAAAGAATATAATTTCTGCAAGTGAGCTGTTTTGCTAAATAAAAAAAAAGGTACCTTTTTCTCCTTTGGCTGACAAATGCAGAACTATTCCAAAGGATGAGAGAATTCGCAGGCTGACTATATGTCCAAGGATCACGGGGGTGTGATTTACAGTAAAGGTGGCAGGAGGGGGTGGGACACAAAGCGGAGCACCTAAAGTACCTTCTCGGTTCAGAACAATTCACTGAATTGGCTGAATACAAGAAAAGGTCACAATGATAACATATATATTATAAAAAGCCAATACTAGCTATACATTATACAGCATACAGGACAGGATTTGATTAAGCTGTAACATGATTCCCTACCTTACAGAAGGGTAAAATGATCTCATGAGTCAGCTGAGAAGCTTTGCATCACTGCAGGGTTTAGTATGAGCTACTTACTGCACTCAGAGAAATGACAGCCGCCGAATAAATATCCTCATGCAATGTGCTACAGGCATCAAGGTGACTTAATCAAAGCTTAAAGCAATTTGACAGCATTGCTCAGCAGTCACACACTGAGCCCTGCTCAGGTGGCACAAGTGGCAAGCCCTGCTCATTGTAGCCCTTTGACTCCCAGTTCATTTGGCTGAGGATGTGAGCAGTTGAGTCCAGTCAGTTTATGTCCTGCTGCTGCCAGCCACGACCTACTCCTCTGAGGCATTGCGCCGCAAAACACGTGAATGGCATGTTCAGCACATGCCTCATGGAGGAAAACCTTTGACCACTATGCTCTAACTGAACTAAATATCAGTGCCAGCACAAACCCTCCAGTTCATTGCTCAGTTTAAAAAAGACCGTCATGTTAAAAGATTGTAAATGACCTTGCTGGGGATTGAAGCAGAAAACTGTAATTAACATGCTTAACTAAAAGAGCAGTTGTCAGTGGAATATTTGTAAATATCTGCCTCCATCACACTGCTTGCTCTGCTCCCATGCTGAGCCATGACAAATGTGCAGAAGTAGAGAGCTGTCCATGCTCTATGAAGGGTACATTGTTTGCCAAAGCAAATCATTATAGTGGGCTTAGCTCAAACTGAGATGCTGCATATCCTGCTTTTGCAGTGGAGATAAACATACAGCTTTGTACTATTGATTTTGGCTTTGTGTCTCATATCTTGTACCTTACTCGCTTACTGCATTATGGGTAACGACTTTGAATGCCAATGAAGCATGTTACATATTATAAGAAAGAATTAGCAGAACTGATTTCTGAGAAAGCATGGTTCTGTAGGTAAACTGAATAAGTCACAGTGATGAGTAACTTAAAAAGCGACAATATGTCATAAAATATACATAATAACATAGTAGTGAATGAAGTTGTGTAATATTTCAAATGAGAATTAAAAAAACTTAAATCCTATTTGTTAAAGTTAGTTAATAAAAATATAAAATAGTTAAAATGACTATTTACAATGGGATAATAACTAATAGCTTTACAAATGCTTTACTAATTCTATGTATGGTTATATTTAGGCACTCACAGCACTTGGTTAACGGTAGTGAAAGATGGAGGCCTGATTTAATGCAGAGAAACCTCACAGTGACTTCACAGTCCCTAAGAATCCTAAGAAAATTGTGCAAAAGAGAAACAAGCCTGAGATTATCCAGTTTATAAAACGGATGAGAGACATGAAAAAGAAAAGGAAAAGGGACTGAACTCTCTAAATAAGGAACGTGTGTCTGTAGGTATACGAGGCAGCTCTGTAATGAGTCCATTCCAACTCTGTGGGTGGAGAGTGAACATTCACCAGCTTCTTTCAGCTTTCACCCAAACACATACACTCTAAGGTCCAGCTCAAGCTTTGACTTGTTATCCCAGATGTAGATGTGTTTGTGTCTATTTGTGTGAATGTATGTCCTCATCAGTCTGCGTAGGTGTATTTGCATGGGCTTTTTTTCTTTTTCTGTGAAGATAATATAGGTGTTGTTTTTGCAATGTGGAGCTCCAGTGGATGATCTGAAATGACTGTTAGTAGCCTGTGTTATTACCGGGACTCTTGGGACTCTGAAGTGTGAGTTATTGTGGTGCAGATGAGAAAAGACTTGTCAACTGCAGTCTTTGTTTTTCTAAAGCCTTTGTCTCAGAGCATGTATTTTTCTCTCTTTGAGTTTGATACAGAGAATATATTGCGAACCTTACAAGAACGGTACTGCCTGAATAAATCTGTTTTGTCTTCCACTGATTTGTCCTCTCTGGAATAATTCTTCTCACACTACTGCTATCAGACCTGTTAGTGTTAACAATTTAGATTGCTATTTGCAATCTAAATCCAGAGCCTCTCAGGAAACAGAAGTGGGATGCATGTACATGCTGCATATGCTCACGTCTTCACATCTGTTCTGAAAACACAAATTTCTGTTAAGCTAAATATTTCAAAGTGATGTTTCAAGGCTTGTACAGTAAAATTGTGTTTTTTGAAATATGAGATTAAATCTTATTCTGTGTTTTTTGGTTTATAAGCAATAGTTTTGATATTAGTACTGATGCAAACGAAGACCAGAGGCAGTTTTCAGCTAATTGTTTTGGTTTTCCAGACCAGTCAATCTGGTTCCCTACAGCTCTAACTAAACCCCTCATATCACAGTGCAGGCAGCACAGAAACTCAGACAAGCCAACTATACGCAATCTGCTCCGTTAGTAAGTGGTTAGTAAAGAAAGTGAGAAAGAAAGTTTATTTAATATAGTGCACACAGTAGGAAAAGAAATATGTACTGAGTCTTTGGCAATTAAATTCCATAGTGACGTTATCATTTTTATGGGGAAAGTTGCACCAAGAACCATACAGGAAAATCCCCCTGGGTCTAGACACCGGGGAGTGGTGAAAGGGTGAAGGAATAAATTTGCTGAAGATGTGGATAGACGTGATGCGGATCTGGATTCCTGATTTACTCACTGGAAAGAGTCATTAGACAGCTGTTTCCCATGAAAACAGAAAGATAGTGTAACTTTAAAAGCTCACTAGAAATCTATGTTACACTATTGGTTCAGGATTGGATTGAACAGCTCACGCAGTCATGTATTTTATACATGAACTGACACATTTATGTGTAAACACATTACACAAAACCTTTGAATATATAACTGTGTATGACATATTTATTAGATTCTGCTATCGATCTGTACTTCCATCTTCAATCCCAAGTGTCCAAGCCAGCCATAAGATGTTCCATATTATATAAATGTAATGAACATATGTCATTTCTTTAAATGTGGTTTACTGTAATTTTGCTTATCACAAGTTTTACGGGTTTTTGTAGTCCTTTAACCATGCAACACTTCAAAGGAGGCTACATGTCTCACTCCAATGGACCTATCTGACTTTATTTCCTCTCCAATTCTTTCCCGCTGCACCTCTACATTGCTAAAGTCAGCATGTTTGGTTTCGGGTTAATTTAACTGGCCTTTCTAAAAGAGCACTTGGCCTCTGTGTGGCCCTTGTGGTTTGAATGAACCATGCTCGCCACCGCTTTGTTCATGGTTTCTACAACCTCAAGGAAGCATCCAATAATACCAACACAAAATGCAGAAATAAAAACGTTTCAGAGATAGCTCTTCCCTGAAGGAAAAACAAAGTTAAGTTTGCACATGAAATTATCATTCAAATGCAGTTTAAAAAGCATTGCTGGCAGCACAAATGAAGCTTTCTTTCATTTACAGAGTGCTACTCAAGGCTTTATAATTCCATAGCAGTCTGCAATTTGCTGTTATTTCATAGACTCCTCAATTTGTCCTTGTAAGGTGGAGAGAGGGTGCAGTCCACTGGCGGGGAAGGCATGAAAATATATTTCTTCACTTATCTGAAGGTATGTAACTCAATAAACAAAACCTCTCAGGCTGGAGATGATGCTGTAGTGTGGAGAAACACTCATATAGTATAATAATAAAAGTGACAGCCTGAGCTGCTTGTGTGAGCTGGCATGTCAGACACTACAGCTACTCACTTTAGGATGAAGAAATATGTTGATGGCAGCCACTTTATTTCCCAGAGGCTGATTCCATCCACGAGCTTCATCATAACATTGCATGCTAGACTGACACGCCCTCGATGCCTTTGTGAAATCACCTGACAAAGAGCACTGCCTTAGGGGATGCCACTCCCCCTGCCTTAGATTAACATTGCGTGAAACAGTTTTGGTTCTGAGGCCTTTTTTATATGATGTGCACCATACATGTCACAGTTTTGAAAACTGTTCTGAGGTGTTGCATGAGATGTCTGATTTAGACACTTCTCAGTACCTCTCAGCGTCAACAGTGCAACAGCAAATCCACACATTACCCAAGTTCAAGATTCAGTTCACCTGTAATGATGGCGTGTTGTGCCTCTTGGCCCATGAAACTAGACGATTAAGCTCCACCGAGATGTCGTCAGAGCTCCTGTTCAACCCTTTAGAGACTTGAGTCGTCTGCTGCTCCTCACCATTTAATTTGACGTGAATTTATGTGGTCATGTCAAATGTAAATATTTTTTGTTAAAGATCACCTCTGTATCCAGGAGACCTTAGTCATGTGGTGCTCCCAGGTGTAAATGAAAGCGCTGCAAACATAATTATAGCAATATATCAGTATGGGATAATCGCAGAGAAACTCCACAAACAGCACCTTCGGGACAGAGGTAACTGAGCTGATCATTTGTAAAAGTTTCACTAGAAGCTAAACGCCATAATCTGAGCTGATTTTTCTGTTTTTTCAGAAACATAAGCAGAGTATTTGAACGCTGGATGGTTTAGGACCTCCACAATGATGTTTTGTCCTTGTCAGTGGGCTTTGGTAATCTGTTTCTTCATTTTCCTCTAAGGCAGCTTTTTACTCTGGAGGAATATTTGCACAGTTGACTACACATACAGAGTCAGTGAAGAGTGAATGACAAACATAAGCCACCAGGAGAGTCAGAACACTCTTGGTGTTCATGCTCTCCCTGATGGGTTTGTAGATTTGCAACTGCAAAAAAGTCTAAATTATTTCCTGAAATGCAGCTGCAGATTATATAAATTTAATGACAAAAAAGGCTTCTATGCCTTGAAAATCATTTTAAATCTGCATTAATTGTAGTGTTAATAGTGTTTTGGCGACATGGGGCACACTGCAACAAGCTGCAGGAAGTTATGCTTTTGGAAAATAGGCTGATGAGAGCTGTGAGAGTAGCAGATGGATGTGAATATAGAATACCCTGTGTCTACTATACCAAATTTTGGTTCTGACTAACTGGAGGAGCAATTTAGTAAGGACACCATCAGATAAATATATAGCGTAACTACTGAAATCTAATCTCACAGACTGCCACCAGTAGCAATCACATTCTGCATCATTGCCTGGATTTACTGCAGCACTTTAATGAAGGTCTGAAGCTAAGGTCGCCTCACCACCTGAATCATGGATAATAGAGGTAACACTGCCACAAACACTGTCATTTGACGGGAAAAGCAATTCTGTATTCCCTATACCTTTGACCGGATGTCATCATTCAAGTGATCTTTCCCTGTGCTTTTCTGGAAATAGAAGACATTCAGGCCAGAGTGATGAGGAAGTTGTCATATCCAGAAAACGCTGTTAGTTATGTTTTGTCTTTTGTCTGTTGTCTGGTGATCTCTGCTTTTATTTTGGTAACCTGTTCTCCCTTGTGTTTCAGG
>JBBMJY010000006.1:14671772-14706540 GCA_037833715.1 Toxotes lorentzi
AGTCAGGTCTTGTATTTTGTTGATACTTTCTTTTGGTCCTTGCAATTGTTTAGTCTGAATTGTTTTGTTACTTTGTTGCCTTATCAAGTTTAGCCTTTTTCTGTTCTTTATGACTGAAGTTAGCCTCCTCCTCTGTGAGTGATTTTCTGTTGTTACTTTGAGAATAAAAATTGTTTATTTTGAAACTTTGTCTTCGAGTCGTGCATTTGGGTTCAGGTCCTAGTTCAGTCGTAACAGAAGTCTAAAGAGGATTTCTGATTGAAGCCCTTTTGGATGTTTGAGAGACTGAATGAGTGGAAGAAATGTCAAAAACATAGCAGTATCATCTGATCAGACTTTAAGATGCCACATTTCCTCACTACTCCTTTATCGGTGAAATCCGAACCTACGTGCCCCATTGTGTACAGTAAAATTCTTCCCTGTTAAGCGCTATTCTTAATTTCTTCATGTTGAGGACGTTAGGCCCTTGATTAAACAGGGTTTTATTTTTCTTGTCAGGTTTAAGTGTTCAATTAACAGAGCATTCTCTAGATAGCTGCACAGTTTAATGAGCGAGAAGAAAGAGGCTTTAATCACTTGATCCTTGTAAAATCCTCAGAGTAAATCAGGCTATACTTTTCAGCTCAATACCCTGTCTCCTCTGTCCCAACACGGTATTCAATGTGAAATTCTTTGATTCCTCCCCATCTGTATTATTTTTATTTTATTTATTACATATTTTAGTATACATGATGATTAAACTGGTTTTCATTTGATGACATGGCATTTCATCAGAATATCATTTTCAAATGTGAGTGTTAGACACCCCAATAATATGTATGATCTAAATATTCCAGTTTAGTTCATTATCAAACTACTGTAATTTATAGAAATCTGTGAAATTTGATCATCTGATATATCAATCAAACATCATCTTTAGATTGCTGGTTTTGACAAAACCCTCTGAGAAAGTGGGAAAGTTTACAAATCAACAAAGCTGATTTCACCTTTTAGCTGGGATTTAATCAGTGGTGTGGTTGAGTGTGAGATGCGGCTGGCATTTCAGTGAAGCCCTTAATCTCTTTAAGACTTTTAGCTGCAGCTTGTACATAGTTCAAGCCAGAAAAAAAAACATGAATACGTTTGAGGTCTAAGATGAGAATGAAACAGTCTTACCTGCCTCTATCTTTGGCAGCATAACCATTTAGGACTTATCAGTTTAGTTTTAATGTATCATGAAAGGGAGCCCAAATACCATTTATGACCCTGATATGAAATATTGGATTGTGATCCCTTGAAATCTGGCCTGTGCTTTTTTGAATGTACTGTAGGTACCACAAGAACAAAAACTCTCTGCCTTTAGGCTTCAGCTTCCCCAGAGATGTTAGGCTCATGTCTGAGAGAGAAGCTAGGTGAGCAGAATGCAGCAAAGGACATATAGTGCTCAGTTGCTCCCCACTTCAGTGTAGACATTTTCCTGCAGTGATCCATGGGTCTCCAATGTGATTTGCAACTTGTTAACATAAACATATGCTATTAATGGGCTTATGGCACAGGAGAAGTAGCAAAGGGTCTTTCCAGACAACATCCCAATCATTTTCTTACAGTCCCTAAATAAATTTAGAAAAATTCAAAATCACAGAAAATGTAGTAAATAACAATAATTCGTTAGAGGCTAAGAGGCTCTAATGATTAGTTTCCAGCTAACTGTGTATCTGCACCTGACCACTTACTCATTTACCATGAATCAGGTGCTACTGTATGGCACACAGCCAATAACTAACCAATAAATTTTCCTTATTACATACATATTAGTTGGTATATTTACATATCACATCATAGTGAAATGTGATTCTCTTACTTACTCACCATTTTTGAGTCCTCTCAAGTAAAGTCACGCGTCATTCTCGCCCATCTGACGAGTAGCTGCGTTTTTACTGGGAATGTATCATAGTTTGTGAATGACACGAGCCAGAGGCAGCTGCATCTTCCCCTTCCAAAAAGGCATAGCACCATTTACATTCAGTCCCACATGCATATTCACGTCCATATGTCATATTGTGCTAGTGAACTGCACTGCCTTTTGGAATACAAGTTTGGACACCATACCACAACATGATGTGACATTCGGCAACAAAATGCATCGTCATAGGCTCTACTTGCCTACTCTTACAGACAGCAGAGCTAAAAAAAAACAACTACACCCCGCACCCCGTCTTAAATTCAAGGCCTGTCTTGTGTCATGATTTTGTGCTGTCGGTTTTTCCTGTACAGAAAGTCTCTATCCCTTCAGAGCTTTTGGTAGGCTTTTTTTGTACACCTTTGGACTGAGTCAGACTAGCTGTTTCCAGTCTATGTTAAGCTTTCCAATTTCCTATTTTGTCAGTGATGTTATTTCTCAAATGACTCCTAAAGACACACATCAGGAAAGATGAAAATAGGAACTGAGACCATAATGTGTTTTGCTAAAGACTTTCACAGGATTTATTTATTTATTTTGAGGCATCATCTGCCATCCTTTGCTGGTACAGAGATCTCAGGCTCCTCTCTGTTTTTTTCATGGTACTGTTTTCTATAGTATTGTTTGTCTCCTTCAACTTGTTCCTTACACAAGGTGTTTTCTGTGTCTAATAAATTCTGCCTCTAATCCAATTTATGGCTTTCATTGTTCACAACACCTAATCTGTATCTGCAGTCTACTGAGTCTGTATGTACCAAATAGCCACTAAACCATCTCTGATCAGTAAAGAAATAACAGATTGTTGTAACAGATGGTTATTGTGAAGTGTACACAGTGATTGAAAACAAATATTACACACATGTGTCATTTTAAATTTAAATGAGAACAGGCAGGCATTCAGCAGCTTTCTCTTCCTATTAATATTGAGTTGTTACGGCTTTACAGCGCACGCCCGATATACAGGAGAAGTGCAAAACTCTACCAATCTCTTGAAACCTTTTTATGCTGCCTAAGAGCTGAAGTTTGCATTCAAATGGTGACACGTGATATTATGCATAAATATTTATAAGAACCAATTGTGAGGGCTGAACAGCTAAATGAAAAATACGATGAGACCTTTAACTTATCAGTAGGCTTACACCTTTTACATTTTGTGTTAAACACCAAGATGATGCTAATTCCAGGATTTAGTTTCTGTTCACCTAATAGGCAGTGGTCTGTCAGGCTTAACAGCAGGTGAAATATTGCCTGGCATGATTGATGTCACCCAGGATGCTCTTTGTCTTGCTTCTATTCATCCTCCCTCCTCGCTCTCACCTCTCACTGCAATGCTACCCTTGATTCATCTCCAAGACAGGAGAGGCACCTTTGGCACTCTGCGCTGATTTGTAATTGAACAATTTAGCAACTAATGTTTGCACCTGTGAGTAGAAGGGGAACCAAATGATAATTAAAATGTTTGTATTTTGGACAGCAGCACCTTCCAAGTCAACACGGGGTTTCAGTAACAAGGGCAGAAAATAGTAATGTGTTTTGTTTTACTTTTATTTGTGTGTGTGTGTGTGTGTGTGTGTGTGTGTGTGTGTGTGTGTGTGTGTGTGTTTATCAGAATAGCTTTAACTGCATCTTTTGAGTTATAACATGTAAGTGTTATTTTCTTATAAATACTGATAAGATGTTTTTACAGTCTATGTATCTCAGCTATTTTTCAGATATGGATCAGTGTGATGAATGTATACGTGCTGACTTTCATTTTCGGTGTGGGTTAGCTCTACACTTTAATTTCCTGTTCTCTCTTTTCTCCAAGATCAAATCACAAAGCAAAACCCTGATGTGTTTTTATACAGTATATACAGTATATAGCCTAATGGAGGAAATGGAGGAGGTAAAACTGGTAATCTATGCAATTCAGGTCAGTGTAATTACAATAGCACTTTGTTAAATACTATGAAAGGACGCATGTATAACTCAAATCATAATAATTTCCCCCATGAGAAAAGTAGGTTATCTCCCAGGCCTTCACCTAACCTATGACCTGTCACATTTTAATGGTTATTTGCGATAAATCCCCATTAACCTGCAGTTGTACACTTCTTTTTCTTCCTGAATAATTTTTTCCAGACTCTTAATCTGTAATCTGACTCTACAGATACTCAGCAAACAATAAAACTGACAAATCCAAATTTAAAACGTGTTTGTCTAATAGTTTAAAGGCAATTAATTTGTTCAAAAGCTTGTGTGTGTAAATATAAAGTTATAAGGAAAAGAATTAGAATTGAAATGTTTAATTTGTGCAAATAGTCTCCAGTACTCTTTTCCATAGAGATTAATCTCCATGATATCATGGGCTCTGTGAATCCTCCATATGTCATACTGAATGTCCCCCTGTAGGTTCATGATCTAGTCGCAACGAGATTAGTGTGAAATGCTTCTCAGACAGAAATGACTTATAAATAGTCTGAAATCTGTTGTAATAGCTTCTACGCCATAGTATCTATTATTACAATCCAGAAAAGTGACATAAGATGATAATACATGTGGTACAAGAAGGAAGAGAATTGGAACAGAAGCAAAACCTATAAAGATGATAAAAGTCGATTGTATTGTAAACAATCCATCAACCAAGACAACTGCCTCAGAGAAGGATGGATGGATGGATGCATGACTGGATCAAGAGATGGATGGACAATCTATCAACAGGGACTAAATACAGACAAATCCCACCAAAACTCAGTTTACCCATCATTGTATTGTCATTATTTTTACCTCAGTGGCGTTTATGGTAGTGTAAAGGGTTCAGCTGAAGGTCTTAGTGAAAACAATACAAATCCTTGACTGAAGTGACAATTATTTTCATTTTATGCCAAGAAATTCCTCTAGTAATCTGAATCTTGTTTGGATTTAAAAAAAAAGCATTTAAAACAGCACTTAAACACCACAAGACATTAAAGTTGCTCCAATCAATACTTTTACATTAACAATGAATTGAATTACTATGTGTATTGCAAAAGGGGTCACTCAGAATGACAAACACACAGAAAATTTACAATCATCTCCTTCCCATGGACAATGTCTGGCCCATAACTAGTATTTCTATTACTCAGAATACCATGCATCATTATGGTAATTGTGCTCACATGGGTTACCTTCTGCAATCTATAATTAAGTACTTTTGTATTCACCTCCACTGTCCTGTCTGCAAGTATTAGATACTACACTGCTCCTGGCCATAGTTTAAATGAGGACAAGCACTCAGTGTTTCCCATCTCCCCTTGCAGCACCTCAACTGTTTGACATCCATGAAATTCTTCTCTTTTCCCTGGACATTAATTGTATGTCACTCTCACACTTAAAACTGTCCATCTTCCTGACTTCTCCCCCTCTCTG
This sequence comes from Toxotes lorentzi, assembly GCA_037833715.1. Taxonomy (NCBI): domain Eukaryota; kingdom Metazoa; phylum Chordata; class Actinopteri; family Toxotidae; genus Toxotes; species Toxotes lorentzi. Next base: position 14,677,099 of record JBBMJY010000006.1, read on the forward strand.
GTTGATCTAAGACAGAGCCCTGGTCCATTACCACTCAGCTGTCATCCCTCTAATCTGTCTCAGCACCTCTTTCAGATTCTACTTGGGTGAAGCTCGAAGAAGACATTCAAAAGGGTCTATAACTGAACTGTGACTTTGATAGAATAAGAGTCGAACTGCGGTCTGATAGCTCACAAATACATTTTGGAAGGATCTGTGAGAGTCTTTTGCGTTTGCAAGTGTCTTTGTGGCGTTACCATAACAATGACTTCCACTGCTCTCCTCTGAGAGACAAGTGAAATCCCCAGTGGGATCTGAAGGAAGCGCCGAAAAGAAAGGTGCTCAATTTACACCCACAGCTTCACTTCAGCCAGTTAATTCAGCTAGGATCTTTTTGTAAAGTATACAAGGACCATGCTTCAAAAGAAAGGGAAATGATTTAATTGGAAATTTATCAAGTAGACACTAATTTCTTTTTGTGAGGAGACTTCCGTCCCCTGGCTGTGAAATGTTTGTCTTTGAGCTAATCTGCTTTGTTCTGAATACCTTATGTATGTTATTCATGCCCTTACACTACCACCTTTTCCCATTTGTCAAAGGATCTCTCACCATTATCGTTCTACCAGTCCACTTCCTCTAATATTCAGTGTTAATCCCCAGCTTGTAGCTGTGACAACAGCTGCCTCAGAGGTGCTGACATTAATCTGGATATTACTGCATGTCCCACTAAAATCCCTGCCCTTGCAAATCAAAGATGCATGCACATATACAAACACTCATAATAGCATACATACCCATGACAAAGGCGAGTGGGAATTCTAATTTTGTCTTGTCCTTTCTTGTAATTAGTTTCTTGTCTCCCATTGCCTTCATTTTGTAGTTTGTGTCAAATACATTTAAGCTCCACTGTTACTGCGGGTAAAACAATGCAGTTCCTAATAATGGATAGTATGTACAGTAACTACAGAAACGTGTAGCAGAAAAGAGTACGGATATCAGTGTGTGCATGTTCAGAAGAGTCAATGCATTTTTAATGTTCCCTGTGGGCATACTGGATTGATGGAGCTTTAAAGCAGTGGCAGGACATAAAAAAAATATTGTATATAGAAGAACAGGATAGTGTATTGAACATAATTGAAGTGGGGACATATTATGTAAATTTAGTAATGGAATATGAAGAACAGCAAACATTTTACCAAGTGTCTATAGAATCACTGCAGAACAAATTAACCAAAGAAAAAAATAGTACAAATATGTATGAATTTACTGAAAATAAGTAAAAAGAAAAACGTAAAAAATGTTACATATTAAAAATAAAGTAGACCTGGTTAATGTAATCTAGCTGCTGTGGCATAACTGATTCATGGACCCAACCACATGCGAAGTGATGTTCCAACAGGCTACATGGCTTTATGTGGTGAAAACTGACAGGTCAAAAGGTCCCTGCAGAAAATTGGCTGAAATGCCAAAGTTAACTTTGCAACTCTGAAGTATGGCAAAGGTTAAATGCCTCTTTGCTGGATGATGGTGAGTGTATGCATTTTTGAAAGAGTAATGAGAGGAGAAAAACCTTCCTGTCCAGTCATCTTCAGCTTCATCTGAAAACAATGGACAGTTTGAGCTGTACAGTCTCTTGTGTTGTTAATTGGTTTGCAATGTCTCTTATGGGGCTTTACAGGCAAATGTGCCATCTCTTACTCAGAAGATCTGGATCTAGTATCATATTAACCGCGAGTCAGGTTTGGCACAAGTGTCACTGATGCAGCCTCCTTTCCAAATACCAAATGACACTTCTTGATTCATGGGGTCTGCCACTGCACTCCTCCTCTCAGACATGATTTATTGGTGTGAAACAGGAACACAGAGATAACATTCACAAACAGTTGCAAACATAAACAACATGCCTTAATATAAGACTTTGGACTGCCCAACAGCTCTTTTAATGTATCAGTGCTGTTGAATAAGAAACTAAAATTTGATTATTTCTCCATGCAGTTCTGCCATTTCGGTGTTGGCTGACAAATATCCACATTTCCCACTTACAGAAACATACTGAAAAAATTTTACACCCAGCCCAGTTTGTCATCAGTCTCTCTACAGTCTGCATTTGCAGTTTTTTGCTGATTCATTTTAATGGTATTTCAACAATGAGCAAATCTGAGTAACTTTTTTTTCCCAATTTGAGTAAAGTTTGTACAACGGACATTTCATCTGTAATGAATTTGAACATTTATGAAGATTTAAGCAAACAGCTGTCCCAGTTCTGTTCACTTCTGTCTCCTTCACTCATTCACTTTCCTTTTCAGTGATTTCCTGATAGGAGACAAGTGGCAGTAAGGGAAAATAAACACACAAAGACAGACAAGTGGATTGCTACATAGGAGTGGTGTGATCATGAAAGCGTCTAGTGATCACAAGGAAAATGGTGTCACAGTAACTTCAAACCTACACAAGAATAGATTCTCTCCTGCTTTCTTAAGACAGTATTAAATTTCACTGCTTCTGCTGGCTACTATACATCCTTCTGGATATAATCCAAACAGTTTACAAATCATGTAAACTTGATTTACTGGGAAAATTGGCTTACTGGAATCCACGTAAAAGCTTTAATCACACCATACCACTCATCTAATTATTCTCAGTAATCAGGCTGCATTGTGCATATAAAAGAGCTGTGCAATAGCAGGCTTTAAATTGAATGTATTGATTCTCCTTATTTCATTTTGTTTTACCTTGACAGTCTTTTGTGATGTTGGTGAATGGAAAGTGCTTTGTGTGTCATTTCCCCTTTAACAATGGACGTGCTGCTTGATTTGCATAAGCTATTTACACTTATCATTCAGCATGGCAAGCAGCCTTTTTGTTCACAGTACCATAGTAGACATAGCTTAAATATGTACCCTGTTGAGTGGGAGGCAAGTCATTCCCCGCTGCCTTTTCTTACCAACAAGTCAGACTGATGTTCTAATGATTTCCTCCATCACATCCATGAAGGGATGACTGTGCACCCTGCCATGTTATCAGTTTAGAGGAGCTTCCATGCTGAAGTAAATTACAGTGTAGAAATGTCTTTTGTGACATTATGCACAATGCAGAAATCATATTTATCTCATCAGCTGTCTGGTCATCTGCATCAGAATGGTTTGTATTCAGCTGATGCTTTCATGAGCATTGCCCTTCAAATCTCCAGACCATGTTCTGTAAGCAGAGTTGCACCACACACTAGCAATTCAATTAAAAGCACATATTTATATATGCTAAATCTATAATTCTGACATAAGACAGTCACAAGTGACTTGCTAATCAGCTTTCATGCCTTGAAGAAGCAACATGTCAATCAGAGTTTTTTTTTCTGAATTAAATTAGGCAGAGGTGACTCACGTAGAGTAAACCTGCGGTACATACAGGAAATGACTCTATCCAACTAATTTTGTGCACTACTTTGAACATTTGCCAGAAGGTTATTACGACTTTTCTGCACATGATAAACAAAGCAGGTAAAAAAAAAATTATAAATTGGGTACTCACTACTTTTGTAATGTGTTTTGAACATGCATACATTTTCTGAAAATATGTTCTGTAGTGTTGGGTGGAGGGTGCAGTTACATCCTCAGCTCATTTTCACATATAGACTCACAAGTAGCTCTACGGGAGTTTTGTAACCTGTCATCCTGCCGGGTTAGAAACATCAGTGGCAAAATGTTCTCACTTCTAACACTAGAAAACATTTCAGGACTGCAAAGCACATTTTCAGATATCTTGATTGAAGTTCTTTGGTCCACTTTGCAGTCCACTTTGATTGGCACTGATCTCCCCTGCCACCCAATGGGGGGGAAAAAACTCATTAAAGCTGGAGTAAACCTCTCCAAATAGACTTGTTGTAAATACGCCCTCAGATAAACTTTCCACCACCCCCTCATCAGATGCTCGATGACAGCACAATGCGGTGTGAGAGAGCTACTAACACAGAGGTTAGCACTCTCAACTTTGGTGGAAATGTTCTTTTGTGTTCAAGGTGTTTACAATCCAATTTTCGAGCCTTTGCAGGTGTAAAAGTCACGTGGAGGCCAGCATGTCATTCAGCAGTACCTGGGTATTCAAAAGAAGCAGTTTTGACACAAAACAAAGGCCACAGTGTCGTTTGTTAGAAAATATGTGGATGGGGAATAAATAGCAGCAAACGGGATGTTTGGCTGTGGGAAACTGGTGGAACTGTTTTCATCCTGTGTTTTTGTCTATCTGATTTTGTTATGCAGCCGGCTCATTACCATCCCCCTCGTTCCATTGTCATAACCAAAGACCAGATGAAGATGCGAGGAGATTAGCATAATGAATTCCTCTCTAATAATTGATTCGTTGTGTGTAAACACTGGTCCTATAGGAACACTACTACGTGAGGAGATTGCATCTGAGGAGATGTTTCAAGATATCATAGGAGGAAGTGAAAATGGATTCAAACCCCAGAAGCTCAGAAACTGTGCCTTTCAGTTCTCTATCAGCTCCATCTCTAATTAATATGCTAACAAGCTTCGATAAGACCATCTAATCACGTTAGAGATTACAGTGATAGTAGAAATGATCCGGAAATCAGGAAATTTCATGGCATTTGAGCTCCATTGATAAACTGCACCACAGAGGCAGCAATAGTGAGATCAGTAGTCTCCAGTACTCCACCTTGAGGTTACTGTTAATACCAGGAATTGTGGAAAAAAAAAATCTATATTCTCACCTACATCTATGTGCTGAGGAAGAGTGATGCAGCCTATCCACAAAGCTGTATTTGCTTTTATTATTAGTGTTTTATTTCCCAATATAAATCCTACCCTCATCATATACACATAACAAGAAAACAGCAATGAGCAATTTCAATGATGACCGGCATTACAAAAACACATATTTAACAAATACAGAACACAAGAAAGCTCAACATAATGATATTAATATCTTCTGAACTGATACACATAAAACATTAATGAGTCCAAAGCATAAATAAAACACATCAACCAACCAACCAACCAATCAAAGCACAATGTCCCCAGTAACATCTTGAGGTGATATCATGTGTAAGTGTATTTTCTTATTATTATATTATGTTTGGTTGAGATTTTATTTGGGGATTAGGGAGGACAAGCACTTCAGAAGAGTCGCGCCTCTTTCTTTTTAAAAATTTGTCATCACGGTTGGTAACAAATTAATCAAAGGATTCATGCTAATGCTCCAATCCTCCATTTAATTAGAAGCTGATCCTCAAAATGTCTGCAGTCAAATGAAGAATGGAGCCGAGTATCCCACTGTGAGAAGGGAGGAGGAAGAGCCACTTGTTGCTGGGCACAGCCTGGATGCTGCTTGCAACCAGGGAAAAAAAATCTGCAGTTTTAGTGATATTCTTAACCTCATCTGAAGGATTTGCTGTTCCTCTGTGGGCTGGGAAATCCACAGTTTCTGAAACAGCTGATGAATGGAAGGGTGCAGGGTGGCTGACGTGAAACAAGGTTGTTTTTCCCAGGTCCAAAAACACAGGCGGAGGTCATACACACCAAGAGCTAGATAACTTGAAACTATAATCACGAGAGCAGCGCTGGAAAGCTTGGCAGGATCACACTGAAACACACAAGACAATCTGGCGACAAGTGCAGGGAAGACGAGGGCTAAATACATCAGGAGGAGGGGAGACAGTTACACACAGGTGAACCACATGAAGGGAGGAAGGGTAATCGGGAGGCGGAGGGAACACACGAGTAGAGGAAAGCTGTGACACCTGGGACGAGAGGAAAAGGCAGTGAATAACCGGAACTTTAGACATTACCGAAATAAAACAGGAAATACCAAATTTTCAAAAATAAGATCGCCCTGACTGAAAGGCGGAACCTGACATTCGGGTGCTTATACTGTGACTCATTAGTCAACAGGTGCATTTATTTTCTAAATCTGTTTTGCACTGTTGTTGTTTTTGATCTATTTCTTGTTGTTTTTCATGCTTGCAATTGATGCATTTATTTTTTACTCACTTTCATTTGAGTCAGGTGTCATACCCACTCCTAATAATACTGTAATGGCTTTGATTCTATTTAAAACTTGTAGCACTTGAAAGGACAACAGTGGATTTATGAATGAAAGATTGGCTAGTGTCAAGCAATTACAAATCCATTGTTATCATAATCCCTGGAGAGAATGCATCTTTCATTAGATGCTGGTTTACGATCCATTTAATTATCTCCCTTTTCAAATGAGATCACCAGGGGCAGTCACCTCTGACCACATATAATCAGTTGCATGTTTCCATTCAGTGATAATCGAAACTCATGTTGAGCAATCAACATTTTGACAAGTGATCAATCAGCAGCAGACTGTATTCTGTCTGCAGAACCCACAAGGGCTAAGGCTCACCAATCTGGCTGAGCCTCTGACTCTGGAAAATCAACATTAATTAGCTTTCATCTGTCAGAAATGCTCCTTTGTTTGCTACAGAGCGATGTTCAGTAGCTAAGGCAACACCTGCAGTTCACCCATTCCTCTCAAGTACAGTATCTATAGTCTATGTAGAGGCACTCCTGAATGATGTTCACCTATCTCCAAAGACAGGGCTGTGTTTTGGCTGAGGCAGAAATCAGTGGTTCAGACAGGGAGATGATAGAGCATCCAGTGAAGCACACTTCAAGAGACAGTAAGCTGATTAGCTCTGCTTTGTGGCAACATGCTTTCCACATGGACAAAATGTGAGTGATTATCAAGGTTAATAATTTACCTTCGTACATGTCCTTTCACTCTTTGGAATTAGGCAAAAGATTGGTGCTTGGAAAGAAAGTCTCAAAGGCCTGGAATCATAATTCATATTCACCACTATCGCGTCATTCATCCTTTTTCACGAGTGTTGAACATGGTCTCTCTGTTGAACTTATCTCTTGTTAATCTGGTTAATTAGTTTCAACACCAGATGGCAATGTTGGACAGTCAGTCCGTTGCAATTATATTTTTACTTATCTCAACATCGGCTCTTTGGATTGGCACTGTATTCTGTACAGACATGTATGGTTCCCAGAAAATGTATCCCAATAACTTTGGCAATCTCCTGAATTTTCCTCTGCCACCGCAGCTGTACTTTGTGTTTTTGCTAAGTAGCAATGCTAGCATGCTAGCATTCTAAACTAACACACCAGACATGGGAAGCATTCCAGCCAGCTCAATATTAGCATGTTAGCATTGTCCCTGAAGTGTTAGCATGCTGATCTTAGCATTTAGGCTGCAGCGCCGCTGCACTGAATCAACACCCCTCCGAAAAAGTGTCAACAAAAACTTTATAACCTTCATTATGGGAGGATTCATTACAGAACTGTTTTATTAGACTGCTTTACCTAGGTGTACTTACTAAACTGCCAACTGGGTATGTTTGATCTTGCTGTGTAAAATGAGCCAAATTATCCCCCGCTGCATCACCATGAAACTCCACTGACCCTGGCTGTCTGACCATTACAGTACAGTGAAGTTATTTAATAATAAATCGATCAGATTCCTTCATCTGGCTTTGAAACACCACATGAACAGGATCAGACTATTCAATTTAGTATCTGCCTCAAAACCCCTCTCATTTGAAATTGTGAATTTTCACTTAATTTTCTGTTTTATTAGCTCTCCTGTGTGTTTGCCCAGGGAACTGATGAAAGTGCTTCAGCGGAGCCAGTTTAGATGAAGTTGTAGTTGAGATATGGTTTCCATTACTTTCATACATGAGATTACCACCTACTTTTAGATGTATAGATGACCTGCATAGGTAGTTACGATAGAAAATCCTGTTAAGAGTGATATCAAATAACACAAGTAATTTTCACTTATGAAGCTGCTGAGGAAAAAAACCTAATATTCACATCACCCACTGTGTGATATGTGTAAATGCTGTATGCATTCTCTTTGGATATGTGATGATTATTGTTTAATAATGAAAGAGCCATTTTAATAATTGATATTCTAATTTTCTCACGAGAGCGATGTGGGGTTTGTGGTTCTATGTGTTTATACATGATGTGTGTGTGTGTGTGTGTGTGTGTGTGCGTTTTGTCATGTCAAATGTTCGTATATAATTTGTATAGCTTTAATTTGGACATCATCCTAGTCTACAATTTGATCAGAGGAAGGTGGACAGAGTCTGTGTCAAATAAGATTTACATGAGAGGCATGTAATCATACAGTTTTGTTTTGTTTTCTTTTTCTTTTTATTATTTTGTGTTCCAATATAGTCTAAGTCAAGTTAAAATAATTTTGAATGTGTTAGATTTTTACGTCCGGAAGTGAGACCACGAAGATCACATAGTGCAGTTCACAATGAGGGAGCGTATTATTCCATAATTATTCCATCCAGTTCATCCAGGTTTCAGTTCAAAGCTACAGCTTGGTGGAAGTTTACCCTCACTCACCTCAAACTCTCTCTGTGCCTTTACCATTTGAAACATCATATAAATAAGCAAGGAAAAGTTTTTTTTGGTGGATCATTATTCATGTGTTATTCTACACTCACATAAGATAAAATATGAGGTTGTTTAGTATGCACTGTCTGCTGTATTTGATCTGTGTACTGTGTACTGTATACCGGCGGAAATAGGCCATTATTTATGGGGCTCTGGTCTTTGTAGGTGTCAATAAGCTTCCGGTTTCCATCACCACACAATTTATATGCATATCAGTGTTTCAAGTGCTTTACAAGCCCAGTTACCAAAGAGGACCAACATTGAGGACCTAACATGAAATCTCAACAACAGCTGCGATTTTGCATAACAATAACACTATCTTTCCTGCCACATTGTGAACTAACATTGAGTGATTATTATATGTGTGATAATTCCATTAATCATTCCAGCCACTTGAGTTTGCTGACACCATTTCACCGATGTTGTAAGTGAAGAACCTCTCATGCATCTGTTTAGTGCCTCTAAATCCATGCTCACTGACTGTGAAGTGTGTTTTTAGAGCTTTTTAGTGCATTACAAACAATGGCCACAGAGAAAGGGCAATCATAAAGCCCTGTGATATGACTTCATATGAAACAAGTGCCACAGTTTTGTTCAGAATTAAGATGTTTTAGTGTTGCTGACTGGCAGTTATTTGTATATTCAGTAACATCATATTTGAATAGCCCAGTGATGAGCCTTTGGAGAAAAATCTGGATTTGCTTTCAGACTTAGAATGTTACCTTAACTTTGGCCTTGTTCTAACCCAAACAGTAATTTGCAGTAAAATGCTGTCTCTTTAGGGATGACAATCTTCAGACTGAATAATCATTCAGACTGAAATATCTCAGCAACTCTTAGATGAAATTAAATTTGTGAAGACATTCATGGTCCCCAGAGGATGAACTGTACTGGCTTGGGTGGTACCCTGACTTTTCATCTGGTGACATGACTTTTTTTTTTTTTTTTTTTTCTCAACAGCTATGGGATGAATTGCAACCACATTTGGTACGGACATCTGACATTTAGTTCAATACTACATGCAAACTTCTGGTTTTTCTGCACTTTATCCTTTTTTCCTGTTTTTCTTGTGAGCCGCCTGACAAGTAAATTTTCCCGCTGTGGGATCAATAAAGTCCTATCTTATCTTATCTTATCTTAAAAATATGATTATTACGAAATCCAAACAAGAGCGGTAGTGGCCTAAAAAAGCCTAAATACAAAAAATACAACACTTTTGGCACTACACAGTTGTAGAAAGTATTTCAGGCAGACACATTACACAACATATTTGTAACAATTTCCCTTTATTGTTGTTATTTCTTTGTTTGTTTTGTTGTTTTTTCATTCTTTTACATGTAATGTACAAACTTCATGTAGTATACATCTTAGACAGAGAGACAAAGGGCCCAACAGACTGTGTAGCAGTGGTGTTTGTCTGCTCAGATATCTGATTTGTCTCTGTTTTGTGATCACGGCAAATTGCTGGTTGGCGAATCAGGGCCCTGGTGTGAGAAGAATTGAAATAAATGTGAATCATCCCCTGCAGTTTCATCAAGAAAATTACTGCTCCTGTATTTCTCCTCAACATCCTCCAGACACTGTGGCGCACTGTGACTTTTGTATTTGACTGTGCAAGCATGGTGAATGTGTGTGTGTCTAATCACAGCAGTCTGCCAATTGTGGAAGAAATTCATCTGTTCAGCTGTGTTGTACAACTCTTTAGGTAGGGCAGCAAATTGGATTAGCATATGATGCAGATTATCGAGTCATCATTAAAGCCAATTGATGTGAAAATTGTTGCCACACAGACAAATGCCGATAGGTGGTTTGATGGAGTCAGTGCTATAAACCAGAGCTGAACTGCAATACAGCAGTGTTGCATGACAGTGTTGCATGACGTTAGCGTTAAACAGAGTTAGGGCTCAGATCTCTGATTCTGTAACCCAGCCTTGGCATCACATCACACACTCCAAACATCTAGTAATTAACCTGATGCCCATTTGACATTTGGGAGCATGAAAATGATAAATACTACAACACACATTTTAGTCATGATGCAGCTGTTTTGACACTTTTTCACAGTGATTTCTGGGATTTGCTGGAAATCAACAAAAAGTCCAACTGGTTTGTTTTGTTTATTGGGAACACACTCATAGGCACATACACAAATATCCAGAAGTACACACATAGTGATGCCAGGTTATAGGTTCTTCATTTTCATAATTTTAATATTATATCCTTTGTAGTTTTTGGCACACATGGAGTTACCCAGCATGCTGCAGTAACACCTCTGCTCTCAGACGGCCTGCTGAATAAACATTATTTTCATCTGAAATATTTCAGACCCACATTAAAAGCTGAAGCATCACAACATGCGAAATGTTTTGCACCGTTTCAATTTTGAAAGTCAGATTGAATAGTAAAAGAGTGAGTGAGGAAAGCTGTTCATCTGTTACTTCCTGCCTCCATATACTCTTCACAGATCCTTAGACTGGAATTAAACTGCGCTCCTTCTTCTGGAGGGTGGGGTTAATAGTGGGGTTATATAGGCGCTGAGGCCTGATGTGAATGATACAGCTGAATGTACTGTGTGCGCAAAGGCATATTTCATTTGCATGGCGGGTAGGAGTCTGTGCTTTCTTTTGATAGGCACAGATAAGCAGACTCCTCGACTTGAGCCTATAAATAAATCCTTCAACTAAAGTTCCAGTGAATTCTTGATGGGATTTAAATTAATAGCTGTACCTTTTATGAAGATCCGTTCTCACACGGGTATTCATATCATGTTCTTAAAAACCAAATTTTCTGTATTGTAATTCCCCGAGAGAGGTTGAAATTGTTAATCTAACCTCTATTTCAAACGAGCAAGTCGATTAAAAACTAAATTTTTGTCATGCTGAAGGTCCAGAAAGAGCAGAGATGGGAATTGGGGGGAACTTAGCAAAAGCAGAGAGACAGGACAAGAGACACAGACAGATAAGCAACATTTTGAATGTTGTGATGAATATTAAAGAGAAAATATTGATCCATTATTGCCCTCTGCTGGACTCTGGTCTCACCCTCAGTGTAAAGCAACAGCACAGCCTCTTATGTCGGTCATTTCTCTGCTCAAATGTGATCTTTTTTGCATATTCGGATCCCCTTTTCCCAGCTGACGGTATTTTTAAATATACTGTTATAATGTGTGTAGTGCCATGTCATTTCTCAGTGGTTTCCTAGATGGGCTGATAGGCTTCCTGTGTTTTGACTTCATTTAATTGATATATTTTGATATGGATATGTGTTGCTTTTGAGATAGATCTTTATAGCTCCCTGTGTACACGATGTTTGTAAATAATGTTAACAATGTTTTTAGTCTGGCCTGAAGATGTATACAGATCTTGTAGTTGTAGCCCCCACCCAAGGGTGGGATTAGATTCTTAATTCAATGACACACAACTGTGTCAGTTTGATTCATCTGCACCAGACAAGAAGCCATTTTTTTCTAATGTGATAAAATGGAAACTGAGAGGCAGAAATCACAGTCAAAACAATAACAGCATCCCTAACTGTGCAGTAGACAGGATCTGGATCAGACCTGGTCATTTTGTGGCTTGTCCTATACTGTTTCCTGTGGAGTTTTAGTTCACATCCTTTCCCCCAAAAAGTGTATAATTTGCATAGGGAAATGCAGTGTTGTGAACTCACCAAATGAAGAACGTTATGCAAAAAATAAATAACTAATATAACCGGCAGGAATTTCAGGGCCTATGTAACAAAAAAGCAGCCTTTATTATAAATATATATAAATATACTATGCCATTTCAATGCAGCAGTCTCCCCTTTTCACATCAGGACACATTAGATGAAGCGTGACTGTAGCCACTGTTTTCAGTTAGTGGTTGTGTTACTTGTGAACAGAAACATATGGGACTTTACTACAGGATGTTTTCAGGGACAAACGTGAACACTTAGTGAACTGCTTTACTCTGGATCTGAAAAAAAAAAAAAAAAGAAAGAGTGTTTTTTTGTAACCACAACAGCAGCAGGGTGATAGACATTCTCCGCCTCTATCATTGATCTGGCTTCTGTTGTTTCTTTCATGTTCCTCTGTTCCCGGCTTTCAGGCAGACTTCTGTCTCATTACAACTCTCAGCGACTTGGGAGCACAGTCGCTTAGAATCTATGCAGACTGACTGAAGTCAAGTGAAATCAGTTTCACAGTGAGCCTGTACAAAGGGATACTGTTGGAATGATTCAGCTCAGCTTGTGGCAGTGAAATAAACTCAAATTGAGAGCCGTGCAGAGATGTGTGATGAGACAATTTTCCACTGTTGTGCTGGTTATTTATCGGATTATTCTGCAATTATATTTAAACTGTGCAGGCTTGATGTACTGTGGCCTGATATGATTTGGGGTGGATCAGTCAAGGAAAGGGTGAAATAGGGGACATTGACTTGCATTCACTTAAAACATATTAGAAACTTTAGGATCTGAGGTTGTGCTGAAACTAGAGCTTCAGTTGTTGCATACATTGTCTTGATATCATCAGCTAAGTCATGTAGGCAGCATGATTGTTTACAGCAGTCATACACATTTTCTTTGTAATTAAATTATGACTGTGGCTTTTCTTCATAATTCAAATTACAAAAAATTTCAGAGCAGATGCTGAGTTGGCATTTTATTACAGACATGCTGCCCATGATGTCACTAAAATATGCCACATAAACTCAGTGTGTAATATTTGGGGTTGATATACTGCAGCATCAGCTCATTGCATAACTGCATTTGTTCACAATTTGTCCACATCCAGCAGCAGTGCTCTCAGTGCCAGCTGCCATCAGTTAATAGTCCCCCAGGTGTGAGTATTGTCAGAGCTAACAGCTCAAAGAAAGGTGATTTAACTTTTACTGAACACCGGCTACAGTGGCTACAAGTGACAGTTACAGGATTGTTAAATCCAGGAGCATGTAGCAGTAGCATGTAGAAAAGAGTAATAGAGTGAAGTGAAATGGCTCAGAGATAGTGATAACTGACTAACACTGGCTCACATTGGCTACTATAAATCAGGAGCTACAAGGAAACCAGGACCAGCCAGAAACAAACATCTATGCTTCTTTCTAGTTCAAAAGAAACAATCATCTGGCTGCCAGCATTAGCGTCATGTGTTGTTGGTAGTTGCTAGTCTTTGAGAAAAGCGGAAAGCAATCCTGTCTTTGCGACAGCAGTAATATCACTTTGAAACGTTGAGGGGAGCGTTCAATAGTCTGTTTCCACTTTTCATTTAGTGTTCACTAGAGGGCGGTGGTGAAGTTAGTAGGTGAGGTTCAGAGCAGTGACCCAGAAGTTCAGTTTAAGTGCTGATCCTTTATCTCATGTTGCAGAAACACAATGCATATTTTGTATCTCACAATGCTCCTGCAATGAGTGGAATTCAGATGGAAATCAAGGAGTCTTGTGATTGCTATGTCATCCACATTGGAAAAAACAAAACAAAACAAAAAACTGCTTGGAAATATCCATGGACATGTTTTGAAGTCAGATGCAGTCACAAAGTATAATGCAGAGGAAGTTCAAGCACTTTGCTATTTAAAGTTTTTGCACCACAGTAAACAATGAGATCTATTCAGGGGAAATTGTTTGGGGCATTATGTTGATTTCAGTGGTGATGGGAGTCAATCTGACATGTGTCACGTGGAGAGAGTACTGTATGTGACTTCACTAGTATTGTATCCCAGCAGTCTCCCACCTTGGTCGCACGCCAGACCCCACCTTGTTGCTATTATTGCCTCCATGAACTCCAATGGGTACACCATCTGGTGGAGGGGGGACAAATCCCTCCTGCTTATTCCCCTGTGCGCCGTTTCAGAAGGTCAGAGTACTGTACATTCCCCCCAGGTTGCAAGAGAAGAAAAATAATGAAAAGAGTTATGTATCATTCCCTAATAATCTGACTAACTTTGCTTTTTTTCTAACCAGTTCAAGGACAGATATGTGGGCAGAGGGAGATGAAAGTCAGTACGGAATACACAGCAACTCCCACAGGATAGCAAACAAGTACAGTGTGAGGCTTCTCCCACCTCTGTCATTAGCAGATGATGATGCCCTCTAGAAGCTTGGGAAAGGTCAGCAAGTCAGCCTAAGTACTTCATACCGCCAGATATAAATGAAACATTTTGCAGGCTGACAGATTTGTCAGGTTGCTCTGACCACCCTAGAGAGATATTCAGATTTGGCAAAAGCAAATGTTGTGTTTGACCCCATGGAGGCATAAATAACCAACACAGACTTGTTTCATTAGAATGCACTGGACCTTTACTCCCACTAGTTCTATCATGTTGTGTTTGGTAGACCATACCCAACAATGTGTGGAATTAAGGAGGTCCACAGTTTTAAAGATACTGTCAATACAGAAAACCTCTGTCATTTGTCACAATGAATCTTATCCAGGACGATTTCTGCAAGTTTGCCATTTCTGTTTCTCTTGCTGCCTGTGATCTAGTGTGGTCTAATTTTTATCAGCACTTGGGATAAGGAAATATGTTGGCTGCTTCATTTTTGTACATTTTCCTTCATCAGCTTTGTCATTTAAAGAAACAAGCTCACCTCAGCAGAGAACCAGAGAACTACCAGAACATTCTCTCTCTCTGTTTATTGTTTTTTTTTAAACACTGAACCTGGTCTTTGCTAGACTGAATCATTCAAGCTTATCATAGACAGAAAATAACAAGGAGGTGATGACTGAGCTTTTCCATTTCACGTTATATGCTGATAAGTAATAAACATCATTCATGATTCAATGTCTTCACACTGAAGAAAAAAAAAAAAGATTCCATTAAGGTGACCTTCGTGTGTGGTCTGATGGACCTAAGGTGAATGCAAGGTATGCTCTCATACCAGCAAAGATAAAGTAGTCTCTATATGGACGTCCTGACCTCTGAGGCAACCTATGAGGGCTCTTCTGAATGCCATGCTTATATGCGAAGGTATATACTTACACTTAATGACTCTGGACATCATAAAAACTGATTCTGGGGGGTAAAGCTTGGATCTACATGAAGCTGTCAGTGACCACAAGAATGAAATTTTCCCCTCAAATGATCACAGGTTTGTCAAGGTTCACAAATCCCAGTTTCTCTGTCCCTTATAAATGTGATTAAGGGGAAATCTAGTAATAAATTATTACTGAGTATTTAAATCATGATTTGTGACTTGAACTGTTTTTTCCCCATCCTACCCCATCCCATCTTACAATGGCAGGATACTGAGTTGAAATAACTTGCAGCCCATACCTTCCTTATTTTGAGTTCAGCAGAGTGTTATCCTAATATTTGTACAAGTACTTTGTCAATAGTAATGTTTCCTGTCCTCCCGTTTTACTTTCCCCAAATAATCTTTATTGTAAGAAATGTGTAGCCAAATCTGAAACCGGACTGCAATTTCACTCAGAGCCACTCTGAGGAACTTATTTCAATTATTATGCACAAAAAAAGAGTAGTCAGTATTTTGTTTATTTTTTGTTTTGTTTTGTTTTGTTTTTTACATGTGTTTCATTAGACAGTTGGGTGGGGGGCAGAGAAGAAGACAGACAGCAAAGGAGACAGGGAAGGGTGTGGACTCACTGACAGTATCTCCAAGTGGCAGCTTAAAGCACTTAACTTGAAACAAGTCGATAAAAAGTGCTCAGAGCTGTTCCCTGGTCCTCGTATAGTGTCATTATTATGACTATACTGAGCTGGTTTGGTTACTAAAGATTCTGATGGGTTGTTTTTTTTTTGGTCTTACAGAGCAGAATAAAAAAGACCAGTGCACTATGGGTAGAGATTAGCTCCTCTGTGTGAAAATTGTTATATTATCTGATGTGAATGGATTGTTTTGGGTCTGTTATGGTTGGCCTGGTCAAATAGTGTTGTTTAAGAAAACATGATAATGTTTTATCTGTTGCCTGGATACAAAAGAATGAAATCAGTTCCACGAGGCCCATAGTTTGTACAAGAATGTTTGACTGCATTGCTCTGTTTTAAAGGCCTAACCAAGTTTTCGATGGATTTAGAGATAACCTGTTAGCCAGAGATGGCTAAAAAGAATTTGTTGTTTCTGCACAGCAATAAAGCCTTCTCCATAAACTATACAAGTGACCAAGGATGCAACGAACATATCAGACTTTGCAGGAGAAAACAAGCCAACCAGTCCAGTCTGGAATTCATGTTTTGAACTTGGCAAAAGGCCGTCACAATGACTGGCCCCATGCCTGATAGGCTTGGATTTGTAGACGTTGCTGTTGCTGCTTCAACCCGTGGTACAAAATGTTCCACGAAAAAGAGAATGTTGAAGAAAACCTGTCACTGCTGCACGGACATGGGCATGTGTATAATTTATCAGGAGAGTTCAGGATTCAGATGTTACCATTTAGTGACATTCTCACAACCTACTGCTTGATCTGCGGACCTTTTGTGTAACAGGCAGTAAACCAAGCCCCCCTTTAGTGAACTGACTGACAGGGATGATGCTCTGATCAAAGGAGTCTAATTCATACTGTGAACAGTAAACAGAAAAGTCTTCTTTACAGGTTTTGAGTAAGAATGACTTGCTCTGCCTTCTTCGTGGTGACGTTTCATTTGGGCAGAGACACTAGTCAAGAAAATATGACCAGGAAAGCTCCAACCATGAATGGTGACTAATGGGATTTTCCCTGTATTTCAGCCACAGTAATGTGCTATATCCATTAATAACGTGTGAAATTGCAATCCAGGAATGGTCATTTCTTGGAGCTGAGTGTCGAATGTATATGCATTAGATTTAGGATTCAATCTTGTTCACATCCTGAATCTGAGCTGCTGCAACAACAGCCTTTTGGCAGAGCTCTCTCATTAACATATAGGTCTGAAACAGCCTACTGCTCACGCGTTTGATCCCTTTCCAACTAAGGGGCCTTACACCCAAGTTGCCTCAATAGCTTTTATTCCTCTCTATGGGGTGTTTGGTAGGAAACCACTTTCAAAAAAATGGTAGCAGGTCCTTTCATTGCTGTTGTTCAAGAGAAAGACCCCACATCCCATCAGTGGTTTCAATAAAAAAGTAGCGCTGACCTTTTCACATACCAGGGATTTTGTAATTACACTTTGTGATATTTATATTTTGACCAGCTCTCATTCAGAGAGCTAAAGGTGAACTAAAGCGGTCACAGTATTTTATGTCCATGCCAATTGCAATTTTGTAACCTTGTTCTCTGCAACTTGAAATTAGCAATGTATCATTTGCCAAATTAGTGCTGTGATTACTTGAGAGGCTTTAAATCAGAGGGGGTTGATCTGCATCATGTGACGTGACATTCAAAGTGATTAATTGACAACTGCACCCCTGTAACCCCCATTAAACCCATGGGCAGAGACAAAAGCTGTGACAATGTTTTTTTAGGCTATCTTGAGGGAGAGGTATGGCATGAGGCTCTCTTACTGCCATGATTTCTAGTTTTTTTAACGCGACAACATAGGCTTATTATATAGTAACTGATCATGCACTAAGCCCCACTCCCTTAATTACTGTTGCTATGCCTGTAAAGCTTTCCATTGTGGCATGGCACGTACAAAAACAACCTTTACAAGAGGAAAAGATCTGAGCATGAGGAATAAGTCTGGCAAATAAGATGTTGTTTAGGCTAACGGAGGCATAAACTTCCTCAAACCAAATAGAGCAGAACAAAGCAAATGTTGTTACTCTAAACTCTGATATCCACTATCCTCTAATAGGGTAGATGTTCCAGCCCCAAACACTTATTTTTCTAACACAACCTGTCAGCACAAAAAATAATGTAGTTAACTTAACTAATAACAGGTTGTTTGGCTACTATTTGGTTTTGTTTCGGTTACTATTACAGGTAGTGAGCCTGTTAGCTTATACTGGAGAAAAGAAATACACTGTTTAATCCTAGTTATGGTTGCTAAGGCTATGGATAAAGCTAACAAGTGAATTGTCAGTTTGATTGAAACTGACTGGCTTGCTGACAAATCACTGCAGAATAATGGGAGGGCACCAGATATTTAAGCCCTGGCTAGGTGATAAAAGTATCAGCAATAGTCTAAGACTGGCTTTAAACAAGGACCCCTAATTTGACAGTTTTTGACAGGTTTTGAGTCTTCCCAACGATAAGTCTGATGAATTGCACCGGTCCCGAGAGGAGCCCCTGAAGGTCCTCTGGCTGATTGATCAAATTTTAACTGTCAAGTTTTCAGAGGGAGGTGTTGGTAAGGTTCCAAGTCTGTATTGGAAAAGGGCCTTGGCCTGAGCAGCTGAATAGCAGCCCAGGATGTCATTAAGCAGAGAACATTAAAACAGCTTTCACCATTCAACCTTTTGAACAGCCCTCCCAAGATCTAAAGTGTGGTAATCAGCTCCAAGAATTACTTTCAGATATTGAATCATCCATTTGTTCTCGCACTTGCTTTTAAAAATGGATTGAGTGGTGTTGCCGCATGGCCGTGTGGAAGGATATCTTCAGAGATAAGTGGTAGTTAAAAGTGTCAGTGTTGTAATAATATAGAAGCCTGCTGTTCAGTTATCAGTCCAAGAAATGGAACAGAGGACAGCCTCTGTTCCTCTACCAAGTTGGCATGGTGTGTTGTTTGGCACCACTGTTTGCCAGAAGAAGTGAAAGAGCAGGCCTCTTGATATGCAGCTACACAGCTCAGCTGTTAAATGGATTTCAGGTGGAAGGACAGTCACTTATGGTTGGAGGATAAAAACTCACCCAGGGATTTCTTAGAGCGCCAAATGTGGCAACTTTGTTTCAAGGAGCATTTAGGAAGCTTCATGTGAAAGGGGCCACTGAGAATCTTATCCACGCGTTCCTTCTTCAGGGAGACAGCTGCTCTTCACAGTCATAATCAATCAATAGCCACGCGTTATAGTTTCACCTATAGTTTATTCTTCCACATCAGCTACTTCATAATCTCCCAGGTTCCTCCATTTGTTTCCTATGAGTAAAAACAACCGATATTCCTCAAAAGCACAAACAAACTTACCTTGAGCCGCCCCTAAGCATTATCTTACTCCTGCTGACTAATGCAGGCTCCTCTCACTAGGGGGAACAATAACACAATGCAGGGAAGCAGCTCCCAGATTATTTCCTTCCCTTGATAAGGCAGCAGCTACTACAGAACAGGAGACAGGAGAGTCCTTTTTGCACCTCGGGGAGAAGCACTGTGTGAGAAGATCCTGTGCATTTGTTGTGCATCAGTTCCCAGTCGACCTCCCAGTGATTATGAACCCTTGCTGATTTCCACCACTGTGCACACAATGCTTTGCATGTAAGATTTGATGCTGACACTCAGGCATCAGGAAGTACTTGCACTAGCTTGGTATGATTGTCTGTCCATGGTTTTGGGAGGAGTGCAAAGTTGTAGGGTTTTTTTCATTTCTTTTTACATAATGGTCATTTGGTAATCCTCCCAGGTTGCATAAGAGTTAAAAGGACAAGAAATTCATTACATTATAGTACTGAGAACAACTTTTTGAGATAAATTGATCAGTATATCATAACTTTTATTAATGCAGTAAGCACAGCAACTCTCAGATAATGCTGCGACACTCCACCCAAAATTGATGTAAAGGATTTCCTACTTGACAGAAAAAAATATGTATTTTTGTATTCTTTCACAAGGAAGTTGAATGGCAACAAGTAAAAAAATACATGGAAAGTATCAAAAAGTCCAACTTCTCAAACAACCAAAATTGACCCTTTCACAGTCCATTTGTATCTTCAGTTTGCTACATGCACTTATTTCACAGTATGGCCAAATAAAACTTCCGCCGGATCTTAAGTGCTTTGAGCAGTGTCAACACGACACGTGTGAGTATTTTTACAATGAAAAAAATACAATGGAGTCACTGTAAATAATAGCTCACTGTAATATTTTATTAATCCCTACAGGGGGTCTTTGTTTGAACTTACGTCAGGTCAGGAGCTGGCAGGGATGTGGTGCCTTGTTTAAGACCAGTCGGACACGTCAGACGTCTGTTAACACAGATGCTCCTGCCTCTTTCCCCATGTGGTTCAAGGACAGTTCCTCTGACCACAAGGCCACTCAAAGGAACCCGAATCCCTAATGTGACTCTCTTCCTCACCCAGGAGCTTCTACTCAGAACACTGTCATTGATCATTACCAAGAATCTGGTAGACAGCATGGGATACTATCCAACACGCCAGTCGCCCCACATTCCCCCACATTGTTCTAGCTGCTGAGTTTTACCACATCAAAGACCTTGACGTCCATCACCAACGACTCTCACAGAGACAGGATTTCTTGGAGAAGTTATTGGGCATGGGAAGGGAAAGAGGGGTGCGTTCTCATTTCCCAGCAGGCAGAATTGTCCTGTGTAGGTAGAAAGAAGTGAGTGAGTCATGCAGACAAAGGCTCATTTTATTACACTGAGCAAAGACACAATTAAAGATACTACCTCATTAAAATCATACAAAATGTAATGTTCTCATTCTCTGTCATAATATTCAAAATAAAGTTGTTGGTTTGTTTTTTTTCTTTTACCACATGTTTTACAAATTAAAGACCGAAAACAGGAGCCACAAAGGTCACTCTGTGGTCAGGCTCATCATTAGTTGGCATCAGTACTCTGATACATTACCATAAAACATCATGGTCCCACAGCCTCTGCTCCTCTGATGCCTGTCTACACCATTCAGGACCAAGTAACAGACCTGGGGTGACAGAGTGTTTTCCATAGACCCCCTCCCTCTGGAACTCTATCCCCAAACACAGCAGAGACTGCACCAATCTGTCCGTTTTCAAATGACCACTCAAAAGCCAGCTTTTCACAACTTAATGCCACGTGTCAAATGTTTTATTATATTTTCTATGATCATTTTTAAGTCATGAAAAGCATCTTTGTGTGTCCCAAAGGTGCTCTATAATCAAAATGTATTATTAGTACTATTGTTAGTATTTGTCATTGAACGTATTTCAGCAGTGACTAACACAATGGCACATTAATGAGTCCAAAGGGGAAACCACAGCCCTGTCAAAACATCAACAGTCTGCTAAGTTTAATGTGCATCCTGGCTGACATTTCTGAGTGTCTCTGTCCAGTTCATCCTTTAGACAGCTGATAGCAATCTTTTGTCTATTCAGTCTGTTTGCTTTGGATGAGGCGCCTTAAAAAGGAGTCCATTTTTACTACATTTTAACCCATATGACTTCAAAATGCAGCATGAATAACCCAAAATAATGTTGTTTTTTTTCTACTTTTAAAATGAAAAGGATACAGACTACTGTGATACAGTTAATGGCACCTGAGGAGTTCTTTGGTTCTTCCTTTTTTCCCCGAACTGCAAATCCCATAGCTGAATGGCACCTTCCACTTCCTGGTTTGACGTGTATTTTGCGTGCGGAGGCAGCAATCCCGTCTGGTTTCTTCATAGGAAAAAGAGAAAACGTTCATGGGTTAAACCTTGACGTAGCTTTCTATTGTAGTATCTGATCTCTCGCTACCACAAAGATCTCATGTCAGATCAGGTACGTCTGCATCCCAATTCCTTGTATTGTCTTTTAATTAGGGGGGTGAAATCCCCTCTATACTCAGAACCAACAATGGTATGACAGCCTTAAGCTGCCCTGGCAACAAATTGTACCAACTTCCTTTTCAAGTCTGAGAAACATCAAGATTCTTTATTCATGGATCCCTGTGCATTGTGTCCTTAAAAGCAGAGAAATGACTTGTTGCAGTTATAAGCAAAACGAGAAAACTGACAAAATATTTAAAAAAGAGAAGAAACGTAAAAAGACATCAATTCAGGAATAAATTGTTACAGTAAACACTTTGTAACAATTTAAAAGACTAAAAATCAAGTATGAAGGATTTGATTACTGTGGGGGAAAAAAGTTAGAAAAAGTCTTGAGATGAATTTTTCAGTTTAGTTTTAGTTTATTTTTACTATCACATGAGGAAGAAAATACATGTTAATAAGCGCATGAAACAATGAACAAAATAAACAAGAAAATAAGTAGCATTAGCTGGTAACTGCAAGAACAGCACCCTGTGGTTTCTCTTAAAGATAAAAAGGCAATTTTCCTGAAAGGTCTTTTAAAATATATTCTAAAGCCTATCTTCAGAAAACCACCACCAATATAAATCTCAGCACGCAAATAATTAATGACTTGAAGTGATAGTACTGCCAAGATCTAGCTTTTGAGTATGAAACATTCACCCTGTGGTTGAAAGATTACAGTAAGAGATTTGTAGTTTGATACATAACACAGAAGTTGACAGCACAAAGGTGGATGTACTTACCTAAGTGTGCCACCTAAACTGACTTTGATTCAGGTGCACATTTATACCTTAAAAGTATCAGAAACCACTTTTTACCTCACTGATGCATGACAATGTACGATTCAGGGGCCCATTGTGTCTCTGGTATGAAAAATTTACTTTACGCAATACACTAATGTACCTCTCTCATACCTCTGTATTTTAGTGTACATAAAGATATGAGAAAAAGAAAAGACACCAGAGCACTGGAACACAAGATATCAGGGAAAGGTGACCTAAGCCTTTGTAAAATCTACAAAGATACCACAATGCTGTCAGCCCCGGGAAAGGTCACTCATAGGATTTCTTTGGAAAGACCAACGATGTTGCTATAGGACCAGAAGACAAGAGGCCAACAGGCAGGATTGTGTAAGGAGACTGGGAGAGTAGGAGACTGCACCTACTGCTACCTACTATTATGTTAATCTTATGGACTAAACATAATTAGACACTAAACACTATTAGACAAAATCCAGACAACCTTGTGGAACACGTGCAGATGAAGTGTAAATCAATACCATCAGTATGGAGCCGGTCACGTTTGAGACGACAGCCCTGGCAGTAGCATCTGTGTAGAAGATGAGATCAGAAAGAGAGGGACACAGATGGGGCAGATGCTAAAGAACACTAGCTGCTAATGGTGCCACACAGGAACCCAGAGAAAAATAGAAAGCTGAAGACCACCATTAATAGAGACCTTTGAGGTCTGAGTGCTATAGACTGAAAATATGTCTCAAACTCTGTGGAAAGTGCAACAACTTTATGTTCCATTACACATCATTTCTAAATTTCTAAAAGCATCTCCAACACAGCAGTGATGAAGCAGCAGTGACTAGTCATTCATTTAGGTCGGATTTTGATAGAGTGCACAAAAGGGTCACGAATGCTGGATTTCCTCTATTTACTGGTACTGGAAAATTAAAATCTTAGCCTAGTCATCAGTCATTTCTAGCAGTGTGTGTGTGTAATCTCCTATACTTGTACACCCACAGGAATTTTGACTAATCGTCCTCCTGTAATATAGGGTGATAAGGACAGAGGAGTGGGCTGTTCTTGCTTCGTGTCAATTTCATCAGACAGACACTAACTACTACATGAGAACATTTTGTTTTTAACTTGGGAACCACAGGGAATGAAGATTTATGAATCCTTTGTGTTGGGTGTGACTCCAAACTGAGCTTCAGACACTCTTACTGAAATTACAAAAATTTTTGAGGACACATCCTAAATTACTCTTGACCTACTGTCCTCCAACTGCTCTCTAATGAAATCGAGGTCTGAAATACATGTAAGCAGAGACCATATGTAGAGTCATTTGTTTTCCTTCTTGATTATGTAAAGAGCGAGTTGTGCACTGAGTACAATGTCCCGTTGGTATGTCTGGTATAATGAGGCCTGCTATATGATAAGGAAGTCAGTTTTATTTTATTTCTGGCCCCCAGCTGATCGTCTCTTAGGACATAGTCTAATTTAGTTTCATTGTTTCCCTTCTCAGTGTGAAAACAGATGGACTTACACACCCATACATACATATATTCTTGTGTATCCACACGTTCCGGACAGATGCGCTGCACGTGTAGTAAAGCTGGGCCACGTGACCCCCCTCGTTATTCAGACATGGGATTAAACTTGTCTCTTCACACTGTAAGAGGTAAGCAGTTGTGATCACAAAAATATGCTTATTTAAAATCTATAGTTGTCTCTAAATCGGAATGAAATGTGGATACAAAATTGTGTATACAATGTGTGTGTAATCATATTTTATTTAGATAAAGGGGGTCGAGAGCCATAGATGACTTACTCACAGTTTCCTAAGAGCCATTTTTGTTATCTGGCCAAGCCTCAGTGAGTAACAGGAGTTTAAGTAAGAAGGGAGGCTTCTTCACAAAGCCCAGAGCATCGACCTCCCATGGCAGTAAAGTATCCACCCTCATGTAGAATTGTTGCTCTGTTGCTGACTCAAGGCTCTGACCTGTGGCTAAAGCACAAAGGTATCGTAAAAGCAAAAGAAGGTGTTTTTTTTCTGAAAGATCTAACATAAGGAAATTTCATTTGATGGCACCATGTGAGTGTAGAGATGGCTTGATGAATATCAGGCATATTTTTAAGTGAGACAACCTTGGCGAATGAGATAATAGCAGCAGATAATACTCGTGCTGTTTAACACGGATCACCGAGGTCAGAAATGCAGACAGAGAAATAGTTTCTGGTATCTGCCGTGTCTCAGTTACAACATAACTGGCTGCTTTGTTTTGCTTAACAGTGTGAAGTTATTCCCTGATATACTTAATTGTTTGTATGGGGACGCAGTAATGTGTTCATTATGTTGATTCTGAAAAAATGTGGCGTTGGCATCTCGCAGCAAAGCCTTTCTGTTAAAGAAACCGTACCTTAGATTACACTTCGGTGTCACATCACATTCATGAGTTTACATTTATTTTGATAAAATGTTTTTGTATTTTTCTAAAGATTAGTCCTGCAGTGTGATTACTGTTTCCATTTAGCTTTTATAAGGAAGCACCTAGCCTAAATATGAAATTATCACAGGACCATTTTTATGTCTGTGGGTAGGCCTTTAAAATGATTTGATGACTGCAAGGGATGATTATTTGATTAGTTCTGCCTGAAAAGAATGTTCAACTGATACACTGGTACCATCAGTTATTCCTGTTTCTTATCTGAGGCACTTGAGAGTTGTTAAAAAGAATGAACGTTGTAATAATATATTCACTACATCGCTGCTAAGATTTACTATACATAGTATTTGGAATCTCACTTTGGCCTTTCCACATTTCACAGTGTAATAACTTATACATTCACACATCCATGCATAGCTTGACTCCCAGCGAACCATGTTTTTTTTTTTTTTTTTTCAAGGAACCATTCTGCACCAGGTTTTAGGGATTTGGCAGGAGGCCATAAATAGTTGGCTGCTCTGTTTGGAATAGAAAAATTAACCAGATAAAACCTTTTCATTGAGCGCAAACCTCACCAGAAGACATACACCAACGTTCATCTGCCATAAAATCAGTTTGGCAGCAGGCAAAAAAAAGATGTTTAACTGTGTAAATGTACAAATTTACAAGATAGTTACTTTAAAGCTGCACTAATCAGTATTTTTATATTAAACAACTTGGAAAACAGTTGGAACAAGCAAGTGTTTCCAGATCTGATAAATCAAATGAACACCACCTGACCAGCACCAAATGCCAGCTATTTCCCTCAAGAGTTGGTGGAGACCAAAATAGAGCTAAAAGGAAAGAAACGATGGGCTTCAAAGTGGGAAAAGCATGAATCCAAATGAATGCCAATGTGTCCTTTCTGCTGCTTGATGTATAAATAAGCAATCATTCGCTAACATGTTCACCATTTATAACTTAATAAAATGTCGTAATGTGTCAGCTTGTTCAGTTGCTTTGAATTAGTGTTGTGAGTCAGATGTTTGGATTTCAGACATGTGAAATGCAGTGACAGTATATTATAGTATATTAACCTTTTAACTTAATCAATAAAAAGATTTCTCTTTCCTGATCATTTCCGACTATCACCTCACAAGGAATGTAAATAAGGAATGTAAATGAACTCAGTTGCCTTCATGAGGGAGTTTAGGGATAATAGCTTATCATTATCCTTTCTGGATTAAAGCCAGAGATGAGCTTGCCGATAGTGTCCATCCTTAAGTCCATCCTTATCAGTTGGCACACTACATTTTATTATTTTATAAACTTGTTTTCATGCCAGAGAGTTAATGTTATCCCAAAGCATCCAGGGTGGCAGCTCACCATAAAGACCGAAAAATGTGCAGTGTTATCTCTGGGAAAATGAAGGTTATCTTGAGAGACAGCTACACTAAACAGGACATGTGTAGGGTCATCACAAAATACTCTTGTATCTTGTCCATAATTGTTCTACATAGTGTGGAAGCCACACTGTGTTATCATTTGTACCATCAATTTGTCGAATAATTTTTTTTTAAACACTCTTCATCTTTCAGGATGTCGGGTTTGGGCTGTTACAAATCCAGTGATCAATTTCACATCACAGTTTTCCTGTTGGCTTCTACCAATGATCAGCAATGAGCCACTGAAAAGGGCTCCCAAATCCTAATGTGGTTAGTCAGCAAGGTCTCCTTGGTGATCTTGCCACATCGATGCGTAAAACATGATATGGTCTCAGAAGCGGGAAGAAGTCCATCATGTTGGAGCTGTTGTCATGGCATCACAGACCCCTGACTAAGCCTTTCAGAGATGTTTTTGTTTAGGTTTTTTAGAGGTGGGGGACACAGGCAAAGGGCTTTACAATGGTAATAAATAGGCAAAGAGCCAGGAGCCACACGCAACAATTGAGGGGAACTGATCCCTATAATAAAAGGCCCCCTATGTGTTTGCAAGTCTGCCAATCTCAAGAGAACACACAGAGTGGAAATATAAATCTCTTTAGAGATCGACAAATATAAGCATCAGCCTGGGACCAGAGTGTTGAGACTCGTTCGATACAACCAGTCTAAAAAAATGTCAAAACTAAATCAAACAAAAAGAGTTTAGATGTGTTATCAAAGTTATCAATCTTGACAGTTCACAACAGTTGCCTCATTTAAAGACCTGAAGATGCTGTACTTCATCTGGCAAGTACAAATTCCTTCAAAGACCAATCAGTTAATGTTTAAAGTTATATGAACCCACCAAACATAAGACACTTTGAAGCTGTTACTGCTACTACTGCTGCAACTATTGTAAAACAATCTAAGGGTACTAGGAAAATAACTTATTTCACTTAAGAGGTTTAGATGCCTGTCCTTTACACAACCATGGTGTTAGAATGAGTTATGACACAAAAACAATTTTATGAACAAACAGCAGATACGCACATTTGGCCGAAAGGAATTCAAACACTGAAGACTTGCCAAAATTGCTGATCATACAAATTCACTACTGTTCCTTAGCCATGAGACACATGCAAAATAAAAGGATATCCTATGATGGCTGTTGCAAAAATAAACTGTTTCTCTTTATAACTTGCTAATTACATTGCCACTGTGGAAGTCAGATAAGCCAAAAACCATTAAATCAACATTATACCTGCTAATGCTTCCTATGCTGGAAGAGCCAAACCAGACATTACACCTTGGATATCTTATAAACAAATAAAAGTGACGCAGAGGCAGCAGGAAATTTTCTGGGATGTCATAATTCACCTGTCCTCTCGAACAATATCTGGACTCAAGGTTCTTTCTCCATATTGGTGTTGTTGAGGAAAAAAAAACAATCAGTCATGAAGTAAACAAACTTAAGATCTCAAAAATAGCCCATGAATGAAACATGCTTCAGAAACCTGCAGGAATTTGTTGATGTTTATGTATCATTTTCTGATTTATTCCGTTATCTAAAACACCAGCAATGAGAATAATGAGAGGATTATACGCTAATTTGGGCCAGGCCTCTTTATTTTCAGATGCTTCATGTTTGTTATATAACCGACGGTCCAGTCGGGGGCGGCTCAACAGCGCACTGACCCGAACTCTCTCAGCAGCAGCAGTCTCATGACTGTGATTTGCCAGTTAATGCTACTGTCTCCTGGGGTTGCATAGAAGCCTTTGAAGGAAGCTGTTCACCGGTGATAACAGTGCGTGCACGCAGGGGTGTGATGATTGGTGTTAGTGTGTGTGTGCATATGTGGGTTTTTTTTTTTTTCTGGGTGATGCATGGTGTAAAAAACATGGTACGGAATCTGCACCCAGGCAAAACATTTGATTGGTCATTTGGTTCTTTTGTCTCTGTCCACTTTCACACGCTTGTAGCTAAATTCTCTTCCTTGCCAGTGTGAGGTCACTGTGAAGAATGAACTCTCTTTATCCTGGAAATCAAAACATCTGTTGAGGAACTAATTTATCACCCTCGCTACCAAGTGATTTCTCTCTTCTTCTTCTTTTTTTTTGTCTCTTTTGTGGCCTTGACAAAAAAAAAATCTTTTTAGAACATGCAGGCAATGATCCAAATGTATCGTATTTGTTTTGTTGTGAAGAATTTTTTTTCTTTGGACTCAAAATACCTTGTGACCAAACTGTAATTAGATAAGTTTGAGCAATTAGTAAAATGAGTTCCTAACTGTCACAGGCGGTTTCATGGGTCACTGGATTTCTGTGTTGTCCATGCTCCTCAACCGTTAACCCTTTGGTTTGTTTGTTCAACCACCAACCCACAGTAATTCCTGACAAACACTCGGAGCATGTGTATGGTTTAAATTCCATCAGCCCCTTTTTCAGTACATTCTGGCACTTTGAATTAGTTTGGGAGAAGCAGTGTGGCAGAGAAGTGAACTTGATTTCTGTTCATTTTTCTCTTTCAGACCTTCAGTCCCTGTCAGCCACAGTCTATTAATTAGGAACTTTGATCATCTATCATTCTGACTTTCCCTCCTGTCCCAGTCACCTGACTTTCCCCTCCCTCTCACACACCTGTTCCCAGTTTCCTAATATTTAAACCTGTCTCTCCCACCTGCTCACTGTCCAATCATATCACGTTTCAGTATGTTGTCCTTTGTGCTGTTCATGCTGTGGACTCCCATTTTTGCCACGTTGCCTATTACCTGCCTGTAGGCCTTTGTTGTCATCATCAGAGTTACCATGAAAGGCTCTGCATTGTTCCTGCCTGCAGCAAGAGGGAAGGAAGCTTGGATTATAACCCTTTTGTTGGCCCACTTTAAAAAAAAAAAAAAAAAAAAAGCC
>JBBMJY010000006.1:14706552-14717684 GCA_037833715.1 Toxotes lorentzi
TTTCAGTACAAGAATAATGGTATTAATAATAGTGTTGTAATTATGCAGATAAGTTAGAAGTAACTGGAAAGTAACTGGCACACTCTTGCACATTCTTTTTTAAATAAAAAGAGTCAAGCTCCATCTTCTCACGTCCCTCACAAATTTCTGCTGCTGTCAGCTGGCTGCAGATTATTTTTTTGCAGTTATGAAAAGTTATTTATGGCTGTATATACAGTGTGCATGCATGGTTGGATTATTATGGCATAATAGCAGCAACCTCTGTCAATGGTATGTGCCACCTTTGAACTGAAATACCAAACAAACACCTCATGTGATAATCAAGCCCACCATGACCTTCACCTGCCCTTGACATTTACTTTCTGCGCTTGTTGTAGCAGTCAGTTCCATTAGCTGGAAATTTTGAAGGTTTTCAGAACATTTATTTCAACTCTTACATAAATCAGACACACGGCTGTTTATACTTTGTGTGTCTTGTGTCTTGTGTGTCTATGCATTCTCCACATTCCTTTAGGTAGAAGTCTGAGCACCTCACAATTAGGTCTGATGTGCCATCCTTTCACAAGCTCCCTCAGAGGTATGTGCTGGAGAAAATGTAAGCAGAGGCAAAGATGTAGAGGTCTGAAAGTCTGATAAGATACAGAGATACCTATCGTACTGTAAACTGTGAAAGATTTGTGAATTGCTTATCTTAACTGATTTGAAAACAGGCCACAGTCGATGGTTGTTGATATTCATCTTCTATCAGGATGCAGCGCCACAAAAGTTGGTAGAAACAAAACAAAAAGTCCAGCAGATTAGTCATTTGTTTTTTTATGTGGTATTTCTTTATTTATTTTTGCATCATTCTTTTGGTTACAGCTGACCTCAGGCTGTGGTGATAATTTAAAGAAGTAGTATTGTGATAGTGTTTAATATACTAGATACAGGGTTATGCAACCTATTTTAAAATATTTTTAAGATTTAGCTGACTCACAGTTCTTTTGTACATAAATGCACTTAGCCAGTACTTATTTTTTTGAGACCTGAACAATCAAGTGACTTCCTCAGAGGAAATAGTTAGTGTTTTTTTTCTAATCAGGGGGCATCTGGGTCATCTTGGCGTCCATGCATTTCTGTTATCCAGAGAGATAATCTTGGGAAAAATGTGATTCACTGCAGATCTTGAAAATTTATTTCTGTCTCAGTATTTTCACGCTGGAGTAGACGATGGTAGTAGGGGAAAGCCTACATATAAAAGGTTTATCAGATGTGACCAATGGGACGTGACAAATGGCAATTAATAAATAATTTATTAGTTCTTTTATCAGCCATCAAATTTGCTTTTTTAAATGCTAGTAAGCCATTACTAAGGTTAGTGGGTCACCTCACTGACGCAAAGCTGTCAGTTCTCTATGGTAAGGAGCACACTGCTTTTAAAGGGACAGAGAGGAGCTGATATGATTGACTGTGAGGGATGCCAGTCTTGAAGGCATACCGTTTGGCTCCAGATCCCAACTTATTTTTGTCTGTGCTGCTTGTGTGCTGCACACCTCCATCCATGAGCATACCAAACTTTGACCACTCCTGCACATCCACAATTTATTCTGTGTTTCCATCATGATACTATTTCTCAACCTTGTCCCCTGGCCACACCTGTCCTGGAACTTTCTGTATTCATGCAATAAAGGGAGTCATAAATATGTGTTGCAGTTATTTGCATCAGGTCTTCAAGAGCAGATGTGGAACAAAATGTGCACAGAACAAATTAAGCTTGAGAAATAGTCACATTAATCAGATGTGGATGTAGCTTTAGGATAAATGTCCATCTCTCGCATTTGAGTGTCACTGCACGTAACTTTAACTGAGTTACTTACAGGGTAAACATAACCAAACACATCTGGATTATTTGTCAGTCTTTCAAAATATTGTGTAATTTATATGCCTAAATCTAATTTCTTACTCTCTTTTGACTGGGGTCATGCTCCAAGATCAAGTAATGATATGGGAGCAAAACAGTTTTTCATACAGTACATTTCGCATATTGTCTTGGCTTCGTGGAGGAAAATTAAACCAATGCCAAAAATAAAGTTCCGTTTTCCCTCTTCTATTTTGTAGCGCTAATAAAACACTTCCTGTTCACTACCACACATCCGTCCGGACATTAACTCGATTATCAAACAAATCAGGTAAGCTCAGGTCACTGGGGAACTCAGGTAGCTGTAAACTGTACGAGCAGTTGAATCACTGTTACCTTCAAGAACCTCTTCACGGTTACAACAAGTACTGTACATGCATCAACAGCTTCTGCTTCAGGAGTATGTCATCGGCTTCTTTGGCGTAATGCAAACATTAGCTTGCTACTCTTAGCATTGCAGCAATTTACTTTGGCAGTAGCAACATTTGGTAATATTAATACTGTCTCACAGTGCAGCAAAGCACTGCTCAGAGCACCAGTACAGGAAGTACTTCAATACACTCCACAACATTGAACAAGGAGATATTGTCGTTTTGTGGTGTACTACATGATTAGTTCATAAGATATAACCCATTATTGTAATATTTAATAGTTTACCTCTGACAGGGGCTAATACAGCTACTTTTACAGGTTAAATTACATTTTTGCTGATAATACTTACTGATATAGTGCTTTCACTTTATTAACATTTTGAATGCAGGACGTTAACCTACAATGAAGTTGTGCTGTAGTAAGTTTTACATATGTTCAAATGAAACAGTATTTTGTGCAGGACTACAGAGGATATGCCATCATTCCTTGTCAACAAATGGTCCTTATCTACATCCTGTTCCTGGGCAGCAGCGCACACTAAAGGAACATACGAAAAAAAAACAAAAACAACTGAGCTGTAGGTGTGTCCCGGTCAAAAATTTGATGTGAAATAATGTTCAAGTCAAAACAGGTATTTTTTATATGTACAATCCTTTTCCCTTTTGCTCTTAAACTTTAAGTATCCTTTGTGTATGAAAGAAAAAATGTGCATGAATGCCTGCTCTTGTCATAAGCTAACTTGAAACATGTCAACTGAAAATGTTTGAGTCAGTAAATGAGAAATTCTATCGAAATAAGAATTCATCAAATCATGACGCAACATCTTAAGCAACCATCCGATGACACAGTGCTGAGCAAAGTCAGTTCAAGTTTCTAAATTTCTTTGTCAAATGGTCCTTTGAGCATTAGTCATTGTGGTTTATATCATTATGCAATGTTTTCTTCATGTGGCTCTTACAGTTCATAAGGCTTGCACAGTTAATTATTAAAAGGTCATAAATTTGTGGTTGAGGACAGAACACTTTCCCTCATCTGCCTTTGATGCTGCTTAAAATTAGTTACTCAAACTTGTGTTGCAGAATCAGTCACAACTATGTTTATTCTTTGTACACTGTAAATCCCACAAGCTGACTTAGCATTATGATGTTGTAGTAGCATTGCAAAGAGCATATTGTGATCAACACCAAAGGGAATTATGTGTTTGGGTAACACAGCTAAATTGGTTTAATTTGAATTGAATAAGATGCTTCAAAGTCTTGAGACATTAAAAAAAAAAAAAAAAAAAAAAAACTCCTTCACATGAGAAAAGATCACACAGACATACATGCAGACAGTAGCAGCGAAGGAAATTCCATGACATATTTTGCAGTGGCCTTGCCTGCTGTAGTCACACCCCCTTGAGTTGGGGGCCAGGTGCAACAGGCAGCTCCTTTCTCAGAGTTGATATTTTACCCTGCTTCAACTTTTTTGCTCACAAGTTCATCTAAGAATTATTTAGCAAACATCCTCGATGAGTTATTGTTGCTCTATCGGTGAGAAATGTGTCCCGTTTCTAAAACAAATTCTCTTTGCACTTTCAAAAATAAAGTGTGTGTTTATTTTGTGATATTTTATCTGTTTGTTAAGGTTAATGAAAACTGCCTCATTTAGTTGTCAACATTTGCTTTGTATTTATTTGTTTGTAACACTGGCAATAAATGCATAATGTTAACCTATTTCTTTGGGGTTTTTTTGTCTCAAGGAGTGACTCCTCTGTCATGTGAAATGACATTTGGGTGGTCTTGTAAAAGCTTTAAAACCTTGTGTGAGGAAAGGTGAGACCTGAAATGACTATCTGGAAGTTGTCTGGCATTTTTTTTTGTGCTGTAAGTGATCCCTGATATGATTAAATCCACAGGAGCAAAAGTCAGAATTATTTGTTTTTTTCAAGTTATTTTTGAAATTTTTTCATGTAAAACACAAATTGGACAAATTAAACTCAAAATGCTTAAAATTCACCAAAAAAAAAAAAAAAAAAACACAGTTGGACACAGTTATTTTAGGACCCACTTCTGTAACTCACAAAAGTCCAAAGACCAGAAAGTGGTGCACAGGGAGGTACTGGGAGAGGGGCTGGAGGACAGGGAGAGGAGGAGGGAGGGTGAGCAAGCAGAGGGAGGGAAATGAGAGACCAGTCTTTTGGATTTCTCATTAATTCAGTGTGGCCCTCTCTTTCAGTTTTTTAAAAGCCCGCCCACTGACCATTATCAGCCCAGGCCTTATATATGCAGCTTGTTGCTGTTGTTTGTGAGTACAGGCACTTTACAGAGGACCAGCTCAAACCCACAGCCCAACAGCCACTCTGCCACCACCATGAGAGAGTTCAAGAGCAAAGAATTCTGGAGGGCCGTTCTGGCCGAACTGGTTGGCATGACCCTTTTCATTTTCCTTAGCATCGCTGCAGCCATTGGGAACAAGAACAATGCAAGCCCAGACCAGGAGGTGAAGGTGTCTCTGGCCTTTGGATTGGCCATCGCCACGCTGGCCCAGAGTTTAGGCCACATCAGTGGAGCCCACCTGAATCCTGCAGTTACCCTCGGGATGCTTGCCAGCTGCCAGATCAGCGTGTTCAAGGCCATCATGTACATAGTGGCCCAGATGCTGGGTTCAGCCCTGGCAAGTGGCATTGTGTATGGAGCACGTCCAAGTGACACTGATGCACTGGGGCTCAATTCTGTAAGTAAAGCCTTTCATAATGCTGGTGTTGACAGAACATGTGATCTAAAACATCCCACAGTGCTGGAAAATGTGATTCACTGCAGTATGCTGCAAAAGTGAGAATTTAAAGTTTCTTTGTACTCTAATGTTGACCTCACAGTGTAAAGTGAGACTTTGGGGAGGATGTAAGCACTGTGACTGGCATTTTTTGTGTTTTGTGTTGCTTTGGACATTCTGTCATTGCTTGTTATTGAATAGTGATGACACATGATTAAAACACACAGTGCAACAGCTTAAAGAATCTGACGTTGCTCCTCAGCTGTTCTGGTAAATTTTAGGTTTTGCACACTGAAATGCTTTAATGCTACAGTTTTCTTGAACCTGTTTGTAAGAGGTAATATCAGCTGTCACCTTCCAGAAAAAGCTGAAGACTGGCGAGACGTCATAACTTGTCACTGTGGAGGAACTGTTCTGCCCCATTCACAGTGCACTAGAGCTAAATTTTACTGAATAAAAATGACCAGGTTTTCCACAAATGAAAAATGAATAAGCAATGTGGCACGTCAGAGTCTCTGCCAAATTGGTGTCAGACTTCCAGGGCAATGCCAGCGGCTCCTAAGTGGAAGGTGGTCCTGATGGTGAAACTGTCCATGTAAGTGACACAGACTGACAAACTCTTGTTGTTTTGGATTCCTCTCTAACTCTCGCAGCTCAACGGTGTTACTCCCAGTCAAGGCGTGGGCATTGAGCTCCTGGCAACCTTCCAGCTGGTGCTGTGTGTCATTGCAGTCACTGATAAAAGGAGGCGTGATGTCACCGGCTCAGCACCTTTGGCCATTGGCCTCTCAGTCTGCCTGGGACACTTGGCAGCTGTAAGTTGCACCTCACTACCATCCCCAAAGCAGTGTAATGTTTGTCTAGGATTAGGCACAGTACATTTGAGCAGTGTGACCCAGCAGCAAACATGATAACGCTCTCGGAGTGGAAGAATTTCATGCATTTTGATTGTTTTAGATAAAACCCCTCACCCCTGCCAGATTCTATTATGCCACCACACCATGTAGCTGAAGATATCCTCTTATGTCGTCTCTTTGTTGTCGATTACAGATCAGCTACACGGGCTGCGGCATCAATCCTGCTCGCTCCTTTGGTCCAGCTTTGATCCTGAACAATTTTGAAAACCACTGGGTAAGTCAAAGAGACAGGCAGACAAGCACTTTACGCATGCCTCCCATTTTCTGTATGCATATTATATGTCAAGCTTAAATAATTCAAAAGCTGCCTGACAGACGGATGACTCCATTACCTTCCTCCTCCAGTTAATCAGTGATGGCATTCCTTTTGTTTTACAATTAGGCCAGCTGAGATATTGACAAAAGTAAACCTTTTGAACCAGACTGGAATCTTTGTGTTATTCCTGTCATTTCTCTCTGTGATAACGATGGTTTGCACACGATTCATGTTAAAGAATACCGATCGAGAGATTGATCAAAGTTTTTCATTGCAGGTGTACTGGGTGGGGCCAATGTGCGGCGGTGTCGCGGCTGCTCTCATCTATGATTTCCTGCTCTCTCCCAAATTTGATGATTTCCCTGAGCGCGTGAAGGTGCTGGTCAGTGGTCCAGTGGGTGACTATGATGTTAACGGAGGCAATGATGCTACAGCTGTGGAGATGACATCAAAGTAGCGCTGTGCAGTCACAACCACTTAGTGTCTTTGTACATGTCTATATGCTTGTAAAAAAAAAAGAAAGCTCTTGAATTTAGTCACTGACATCAGTGTTTTTGTGCTCTGTTTGAAAAAACCAATGAGGATTGTGGTCACGGGGTCAGTTAGTGTCTCATTCTCATTCACTCCTTTGTTTGATCCCACACACAATTTTTATCCAAACTGACACCTCAAACATATAAATCAAGGTTGAGAAAATCTTGACAGAGCAGTGTGTTGAATTTGTTTCCCACATCAGTATTCGGTGTTGAGCCAGGTTTTTTTTGTATACATATTTCTATGTGCTTGTATCACTTTTTATTTCTGATGGATAATGTATTGTACACTCTTGAAATGTCTCTCACTTTTTTAAGTAAATAAAACACTTGTTGTTTACAGTTGTTAATCTGTTTTTTTCTTGTTATGTAGATACCAAACATAAAGAAATATTTGGGGTGTGTCTTCATGGATGAGATTTTATTTTCTCTAAGTAATCAACATACAAAATGCATAAAGTTATAGCTGTAACTATCAACACCTAATTATAGACTGGATTAGTATTAGCCTGTTAAAACAGAGATAATATCTAATTACCGTGTAAAATCTGTACAAAACGTATTGAAACTGAGAAACTTGTGTCCATGTGTTCACCAAAATATTTCCAGATGAAAATGTACAGATCCATCCAGGGCAAGATAAACGTTTTAGAGGGACTCAGGGCAAAAATGTAACATTATGCCTCTTCTGCCTCTGTCCATCTTCAGTCCTCTGTGCAGTGTCTATTCACCCTGTTGCCTCCAAGTGTCCATCAAAACACAGTGCACAGCAAACTATCAAGGGCCCGAGGGTTTGTTATGAAAATGCACAATGTACACAGTGTGCACAATCTGAACTATTAAAACCAGATTTTGAAAAAGAGATTGTACTTTAATGGTACAAATTCCCTAACAATTTGGCAGGTAGTCAAAAGACCAGAACTTTTCTGAAGCATAGTGAACCTGGGATCACTGGATCCCCTCAGTGTCTTGGGCCCCTCAAGTTTTCCCAGTAGGAAATCCAGTCTTGGATTTATTTGATGAGAAATAAGTATGTGAACGTCTGCACTCCTCAATAACCTGAAGTAAATCATCTAACATGTTATGTATTGGTTTCATCTTTGTTCTTTCTCGATGACAGGACAACTCAACAACATAATAAGCAATTTTGTAATCAGTAAACTTTTGTGCATGATGGATGCTGTGATAGCTACATGCTGAACAAATGATGCATGCTTCTTTCACAAAGAAGAACAAGCACAGGTGGCCTGCAGGCAAAAGCTGTGCAGGAGAGAAGAAAGTGAGAGAGGTTTCTAGGGAGAAAGCTTCCTCACAGGAAAGTTAAACAAATAGCAAACATTCAGCATGTACGCCTGAAGAAACAACAATGCACATCAACAGCTCCATACTGATAGACGTGGAATTAAAGACACAATCCGTGGTTAAAAGAGAAAGAAAGAAAAGATTGGTTCGGAGCCAGCTATCATGCTGAATTTATTGTCTGGTCTTTAAATACACCACACACCGTCATATTTGTGAATAAAGCTACAATGTGTAGGGTCAAAATTATTGATGTGGACCTAATAATATAGACTTTACTGGAAATTCTCCTCATCCAACATACACTTACAAAATTAGGCCTATGCCGGTGCAACACGATCAACTCTAAGGCCCCATGACACTGTAAATCCATAGGTAGTGTGGAAAAAAGCCCAAATTGTGGTCCTGGGAACTCGGCTATATTTTCTGTCTTCTTGTGTTTTCTTTGTACTGCCCAGCTTTTGCTGCTGATTGATGGATGGCTTCTCCCACTTATGTTTTCAGCAGGTGAAGCATCCAGTGGCAGGTTGCCAGGTTGATGAGAGTGTCCTTTCAGCAGCCAAGAAACTGCTCACACACAAAATTTCTCTGACTCAACCTCTCTCTTTCCTTCTCACTCACTCCCCCGTGGTTCGGCTGGTCAGCTTATGGCAGCCTGCCAGTGGAGAAGGACAGAAAAAGACTGAATAGCTTTTTTGGCTTTGACCCTGCAGCCTTGTGCTCATCCTTTGAAGGGTGAGGAGGATGTGTGAACAGTCATATTTGTAGCGTGTGCCTTTGTTATGACATTAGGGCAATCAGGATGGTGGATGAAGCATTGGAGTGTCTTATTGGGGCACAGGCATATCCTAATTGAACTGATGTTTTGGTTTCAGCTTGAAAAAAGGCAGCTGACCCTTTAACACATTTAACATCTTAGATACTTATTCTGAAACAGCCATATCAGGAGTAACTGGTTCACCACTACAGGGTGCTGGGTCATGCGCCAGCAGGTCACTCACTGCTTCCACTGAGACCTCTGCACAGCAAATATGTGTTGGTTCACATGGCTGGGCATTGAACTGAAGCATTACAAGCACCACTCCCCAGTAAACTGCACCACTTGTCAGTCAACAGCTGGATCATTGACAGGATCCCAGTCCTGCATTTAGACCAACTTCAGCCAGGCAAGAAAAAAAAATGCTGCCATCTCATTGAATGGAGCCACATAACTAAGATGGCCACATAACTAAGCACACAGGCTCAGTACTCTTTCACTGCTTACAAAGCAAAATCAATGGATTTGTAGAAGTGGCATAAGAAAAAGTGGCCTTCATTAAGATCCATGCATGAGGGGTTTTCATCTTGTCTTGCCGTTTTAAGGTGTTCAGGCAACTTGTATTTGTACCCACTGCCCCACCCTTTATTAATCTATTCTTCCTCTCACTTGCTCTGTCTTTCTTCTTGCTTCATCCACCTGCAAACTATAAGTTAGACAGTATGATAGGAGTTATGGAAGTGGCAGATTTTTCAAAAGTTTGTGTTGAGTAATTTTCTTTGCAGTCTTCAGTTATGCCTACCAGGGCAGAGTGAGATCATTGCTGAAAATACCTCATTTTCCAGGAAACAACAGTTTTCTATGAACCTCCATTTTATGGGGCCTTTAAAAGTTTGGATTGGCACACAGCCTGTTTTCAAGGAAGCAGCAGTTTTCCAAGAATTTCAAGTCCACATTTCATGGAGTCTTTAATGGTTTGCTTCAGCTCCTCCTCTCTGCCATGGTATTTTATATTAATATTATTAAAGTTATTTAAAAATATATTAACAGTGCAAACGGAACCTGTTCTTGTAAATAAAGGGAGTAAAAATGTTTGCAGTGGCTGTATTGATCATTCTGTCTTCGGACTGTCCCTCACAACAGCTGATGATGTCATTGTGGGTGGCGACAGACCATGAACAGTTCTAAGAAAAATGCGATGGGAAATTTGTGATGGGGACATAATATGCGATTAGGAGCCTTATTTAAGGAAAACCACAGAGGCTCAGCAAGAGTCTTTTTTCCCCAGCAGTACACCTGCACCTGTGACCGTGATCTCTGGACTCAACTTATGCTTCGGACCCGGACTCTGGATAAACTGCTTGTGACGAAGAAACAAATCCAAACTGGACTCACTGAACACTAGAAACTCATTTATTGCCATTTAGACAATCTCAAATTCATTTTTGGATGTTTTTCGAGTGGCCACACTTGCTGTTTATTTACCATGTTATAATTTTATGTTTTCACTTATTTTGAGCACCTGGGAGGGAAAACTTTTAGCTGTGAGTACCATTTTACTGTGTTTAACAGACCAGCATACATATTGATTACATACTTGACTTGCTTCCCTTTCTGCATGATTAAATACTCAGTGTTCATCCTATAAGCTCTTTAATTAAGTTAAAGTCCAACTCTCACGACAGACTGCGATGATAAATCTTCTCTGTGGCTCTTCAGAACACCTGCATTGTGATGTTATTTATGTCTCTGGAAGACTTGATTTGGGGGATAATGCATATTTTTGTCTAATTTACAACTGAAAGCCAGGGGGGCGGGGCGTGAACATCATGGGCACTCACCCATGATGTGTTCCTACTGGCACAGGATCAAAAGAGGTACTGGTGTGATCTAAAACTTTCCTCAGCCAGAGACAATGCTGATCAGTTGAAAGCCTCCCTCCCCTCTGAAAAATCAACTGGTCAGACACAAATCACGTCCACTTCATGAAACTACTGTGGTATTTGTACTTCATGCTGTTCTATTTCAAGCACTTTTTCAGCAATTTTTTTTTTTATCTCTAAACAGAACCACTGACACACTGGTGATTATTATTTATTTGCGTAATGTCGCTGGCCTTTGTGGTCACACTGGCCTATTTTAATAGCCTTAAAGCTTTAGCTGGTTCAGTTGAATCAATTCCCTAAACCAGAGGTGTCCAAACTGTTCCACAAAGGGCCGTGTGGCTGCAGGCTTTTGTTCCAACCAAGCAGCAGCACACAAGACTTGACTCAACTGATCTCAGTCTTCAGACAGTTGACTGGTCAAACTGTGTGCTCTTGATTGGTTGGAACAAAAACCTGCAGCC
>JBBMJY010000006.1:14717784-14732698 GCA_037833715.1 Toxotes lorentzi
AAACTGTGTGCTCTTGATTGGTTGGAACAAAAACCTGCAGCCACACGGCCCTTTGTGGAACAGTTTGGACACCTCTGCCCTAAATGTTTTTATGAATCAGTGAAACTTCAGTAATTTGGAATGGAGGTCACCTCCTGGAACTCCTTGATTTTGCAGCATTTAAACATTATTTAATAATCAATTGGGAATTGGCATGTATTTCGGTATAGGTGTATATATAATTCCTTATTGCAGAACAAAAATAATGTATTGCTTTGGTTTCTGTCATGAAAGAGATGAGTAAATCCTGCTGTGCACTGATTTGGTGGCTGATTTGATAATTAAATTATACTATTGTTTAAGTTCAGTCAGCCAACTCTTGTGGAACATAACATTAAGTGAATGTAGAATCCGTGCAGAGTTGTTAGTTGGCCTCTAGGCTCTGACC
This sequence comes from Toxotes lorentzi, assembly GCA_037833715.1. Taxonomy (NCBI): domain Eukaryota; kingdom Metazoa; phylum Chordata; class Actinopteri; family Toxotidae; genus Toxotes; species Toxotes lorentzi. The sequence continues at coordinate 14,718,212 of JBBMJY010000006.1, forward strand.
TCTTCACTCCCAACAAGGAAACTCGAAGTACACCGCAGGGAGTGGGGAGTGATGATGACAACATCCTTGCAAGGAGAACGCACTCTCAGAGCCTACAGGTGGATGCTGCAGTGCAGGAGTGGCTTATGAAATGCTATACAGTAGAGTAGTACAGTATCAGATGTGCATGTGACAATGGAAAAATATTGTGATTTTACAACAAATGTAATGTTGGTTGACAGTTTTCTGCTCTGCAGTGGTGAGCTGGCAGACCCACAGAGCTGCTCCTATTTGTATATAGTCAAAACTGAAATGTAGTGTAGTTTTGTTTGTAAACTACCTCCAGCAAATTTCCGACAGATGACGGGAAACAGCTATTTAATTTGACAACGGATAGAAACCAAAAGCTGAATTAAAGAAGTCTGGGAATATCTGGCAGAAAATAAAATCATAGTTGCTTGAAAAAGAAAAATGTGGATGTGCTCTCCTTGAAGAACTGTGGCTCAAGGAAAAGGTGATGCTTTGACAGATTTTCCTTTCTTTCCTCTGACAAGAAGACAAGAAGCACCATGACCCTTTAACCTGTTAGTCCCTTCACACAAGAAAACAGAATGAGAGGCTGACTTCCTTGTTGTGAATTCAAAAAGGTCCCATTTCCTTCACAGTGGCATATGACTGATGTTAACTTCAATGCAGCCAGTCCTGCATGACACATGCTCAGGATAGAGGAAGTAGATTCAAAGATAGGAAAACCACTTAGGACTTTAAAAAAAAAAAGTAATAGACAATGAGTGCCTTTCACACATCTGATGGATGTCCTTCACACCTTCACATGGATATCTGGATTTCAGCCAAATTATTGAAAACATATCCCATTAAATTAAGATAAAATATAATTTTAAAAAAATAATCATGCTTTTTTTTATTCCTGAATCATTTGGAATTTTTGTTTGAAATTTTATGATAGAGGAGCAATAAAAATGCTAATGTGTAATTGGCTCAACAGTGGAAAACATTATGCAAAACCTTGATCTTTTCCTTTTTATTCCAAAAAAGCACCAACATTATCTAAACATTAATGTGTTTTCTAACTCACTCAGAAACGCCGAAACATCTGACTCAAAGCAGCAGTTTGGTAGAGTTTTAAATGAGTTGTGAATATCAGTAAAAGCAGCTCTGCCCTTCTGTTAAACTGGAAAAGCTCTGGACAGAGCAGGAGACGTTGGAGGTCATTCTCACTGGCTGCAATATGCATATCTCTCAGCTGTTTCAAATTAGGCCTGATTCTTTAAAGCCACAACACTCGAATGCTGGTGAATGTCACTCGTGATATTTTCAGTTGGGCTGCTTGGGCCACAGTCTGGCAGGTGTTTCATTCAAATGCTGCCCAAAATCTGTTTGTTAGCATGAGGTTGTCTGAGTAGCCATGTCAGAAATTAAAACATGGGCACTGTGGAGGGCAGTTCTTGCTGAGTCTCTGGGAATGATCATTTTTGTCTTCACCGGCATCTTAGCTGCAATAGGGGACAAAAATAATACTCACCCTGACCAAGAGATAAAAGTGGCATTTGCCTTTGGCCTAGCCACTGCCACATTAGCCCAGTGCATAGGTCACATTAGCGGTGCCCATCTGAATCCTGCCATCACCCTGGGCCTCCTGGCCAGCTGCCAGATGAGTGTCCTCAGAGCCTTTTTCCACATAATGGCTCAGATTTTGGGAGCAGTGGCTGGGAGTGCCATTGCATATGAAACCACAGATTCACTGGGTGTTAACAAGGTAAGGTGAGTCCATGTGCTTCCAGTTTTCCTCAATGAATAACTTTTAGTACTCAGACTGATTGGTATTTGGGGAATTGCTTCCAGCCTGATCTAGTTTTCTGTGAAAGCCAGACACTCATTGTTGAAACTGTTGTGTTCTGATCTCTAAAACTTCCACATTTGCTAACTGCTGGTGATAAGTTGTTCAATTTTAGTGTCTAATTTTAATCCCCTTCTCTCTTTGCTGGGTGTTTATAGCATAGCTTGTTTTGTCCTCAGCAGTAATTTAAGTTCTTAGTCAATCAGGTAACCAAATACTTAAGGTTTATTTTTTTTGGTTTGTTTTTTTTTTAAACTAAACTAGCATTCTTGAATCCAGTTTTGGTTTTTGAGGGATTTTTCATAATGCATAGCTGATTCTTCTGCAAAAAAGGAGGCACGCAAACTGAAGTGTTTCTCTTCTTTACAGCTAAATGGAATCAGCCCAAGTCAAGGTTTAGTCATAGAATTCCTGCTCACTCTTCAGCTGGTCCTGTGTGTGTGCTTGCAGTCACCGACAAAAGGCGTGATCTCAGTGGACATGCGCCTCTGGCTATCGGACTGTCTGTAGGGTTGGGACACCTTGCTGGGGTAAGTACAGCAAAACATTCCTCTATTTCCCCCCTCAGTGATTAGATGGATGGCTTCTCCATCTTGCTGTAGCCTGATACAATGGATTTGCGTAGGATGACCTGGCTGTAAATCAGACTTGCATGTAATCTGCTGATGTACAGCCAGACAGGCAAGTGGTGTTTTCCTCTGATATGGTTTACAGATCCACTACACAGGATGTGGTATCAACCCAGCTCGATCCTTTGGGCCTGCAATTATACAGGAGTCTTTTGATGATCTTTTGTGAGTCTTTTGATGATCATTGGGTACGCATTGTGGAGGTGTAAGTCAAATATTAAGTGTCGTATTCATGTGTCATTCCTATTGAAACAGAAAAGTGTCTGTCCTGTTTTGTTTTTGTTTTTTTTTCAGGTATACTGGGGAGGACCAGTGAGTGCTGGTGTGGTGGCAGCTATTCTGTACAATTATCTGCTGGCACCCAGGGATGAGCCATTCAGTGAAAAAACAAAAATCCTGTTGTGCAGTGGCTCATCACCGGAAAATGAAATTCAGGAGCCCCTTCTGGAGGATATTGGCAATTTAAAATGTTCAAAGGAGCCGGTCTGAGCGGAAATTACTGCTGTATACTGCATGTTTGTGTAAAATAAAATACTTTCTCAACATAAAGAGTTTTATCTTGTTCATAATACTCATATGTGTGACATGAAATCTTGTGCAGTGCATCTTTTTCCTGGTTAATCTATTTTCTCCTCCCCTCTGCACACAAACCTCTTCACTATAAATACTGAAGTAAGAGGAAATGTTTAACACAGCAGACACATTTGAAGCAGAGATGTCAGAAATAAGAACCTGGGTGTTTTGGAGGGCTGTGGCTGCAGAATTTGTTGGTATGTTGCTGTTTATATTCATTGGTTTATCAGCTATCATCGGGAAAGATGAGAATGGTGTTCAGAAGGAGAATATTGCTCAGGAGCTGAAAGTCTCGCTGGCCTTTGCGTTGGCCATCGCCACTCTGGTCCAGAGTTTGGGGCACATCAGTGGAGCACACCTGAACCCAGCAGTCACTTTGGGCCTGCTGGTCAGCTCCCAGATCAGTGTCCTCAGATGTGTGTGCTACATCCTGGCTCAGATGCTTGGGGCAGTTGCAGCAAGTGCTATTGTGAATGGATATAGGCACAAAGAATCCCTTGGTGTTAACAAGGTAAAGGGTCGTCCTTGTCTTTGTGTATGTGTCTGTTTCATTTGTCAGGACGTTTATTGTGCTCTCAAAAAACCAAGTTCAATCTAATTACTAAGTCTTTTTATTGAGTGAACTGAGTTGTGGTTGTTGATTGTCTTTTGCAGCTAAATAATGTGACTGCAGGACAAGGCTTTGTCATCGAGTTCCTTGCCACCTTTCAGCTGGTTCTGTGTGTGCTAGCTGTGACCGATAAGCGACAGAGTAACGTTAAAGGCTTTGCACCGCTGGCTATTGGGCTGTCAGTGGGACTCGGGCACTTTGCAGCTGTAAGTGAATCACAATCCTGTAATTCTGTTAAATCCGTGGTTGAATTTTACAGCAATTTTAAGACCAACTGTTGATTAATCATGACTAATCCTAAAATGTCTCTCCTTTCCGGAGGACCATGTTTTCTCTGTGTGATAGAGAGCTCAGAACAGAGTGGGGTGGAGAAAATGAAAGCACTGTTCAAAAAGCTTCACCAAATTGCTGAAAGAACAATTTGATGAAGCTTTTCTTCAAAGTGTTTATGTGTCTTGATAATTTTCATAATACCATCTGCAGGGTTTTAAAGCAAATATCCTGTTCAGTCAGCGTTAGCGAGGGTCCACTGTTTCTCTTTATCAGCACAGTTTTCCTGTTTAGACAGTGGTGGTTATGATTCAAGACATTTCCTCCCTGCTACAGTACATTACATAATTTTGCAGTGTGTGTGGCTGATGTACCAGGAGCTCAGGAATCAGGTACAACAGATCACAATTGCAAAGGCAGCTCCACAAGTGTCATATTAAGCAGAATACAAATTAGCAGCATCAATTATGAGAAATGGCTGGCAATCACCATTTCTGTAAGTGTGTTTTCCTGGCAAAATAAGCCAACTTGTAGAGGGTTACTGCTTAGATCACTGGTGCCAAAACTGCGTATGCAATATAGACAAAGAAAAAGACACAAGTAGGCTCTTACCATGAACAGCTTTTAAAGAATTAAAGATATAAAGTATAACACTTTTAAAAAATTGTTTATTTTGGTCACTCAACACATCTGAAAATCTCAGCTAGATTCACTGCAAGGCTACTGTACCGTAAAGTGTTTCTGTGTTTTTCTCCACAAAAGACCATGTATGAATGGCCTGCACAACTGATTTGCACATATACATTTCCAAATTGCATGCATGAACTGTTCCATGATTATAATTAGCTGAATGACCAATACACCTAATGTGTTTCCATTTACAGATAAGTTTCACTGGATGTGGTATCAATCCCGCTCGCTCCTTTGGACCAGCTTTGATACGTAGTCAAATGCAGAACCACTGGGTAATGTCAGCCATTTGAGGCTTTTTGTCTAAAAGCACACTTTTAATCATTTTATTTTGTCAGAGACGAATGTAGCTGATCTGAGCTTTCGTTCCAGATATACTGGCTGGGGCCAATGTGCGGCGGAATAGCAGCAGCTCTCATCTACGATTTCCTTCTGTATCCACGAGCACCAAATTTCAGAGCGCGAAGGTACGTCCTGCTTCATGGTCCAGAAAATGAAAACGAAACGGCAGAAATAACTGGAGAAGACAACAGCAGCCCAGGGCCAAATCAGTGGCCGAAACACTGAACAGCATGCAACAGTTCAGCTTTTCTATCTGTCAACACATTAATATATGACAAGCGATCTGTAAATATGCTTTAAAATGGCTATTGTTTGTATTTTTTTGTTTTGAAGTGTGTTTTTATAATTGTCTTTATTTCCCTTTTTTTTCACCAGTGAATGTCTTATAATAAAGATCCCTGTCCGTTCAGTTCCAGCGTTTTCATCTGAAACTATTTTCTACACAACAAAGTTCAAAGCAAGGTCAACACATCCTTGTTTATACTGTGTAATTACCAAGAATAACACAATGTATATTTACATCTAGATGACCATACCATTAGTTTCTTCATGATGCATTGCATACTGTACAAAGTATTATTCTATTCGAGGTGTTGGCAACAGTCCCAAAAATCTCTCAGTGGTAAAACAACACGAGGATGTGGATCAGGTAATTGCACATAAAAGCACTTTAAATTCTTCGTAAGAAAAAAAAAAAAAGCATGATTAGACAAGATGTGGCCATCATGGAGATTTCCTGTTTGGCTGTGCCACAAGAATGTCCTATTTCCATCTACGCACATGGCCCGTCTTACATCCCGTTTTATGGCTTTGATGATCCCCCACTCCCTGGGCTAATCATTGAATAACCACCAAATGACTTTAAAGTCAACAACTGGATATTTCTAAACAGAAAGCCTGCAGTTGGAGGGCAATCCAGCCAAGGTTGTTGAAGTAGATGTAAGTTATTGTTAGTTGAGCACCAGTCAGGGGTGGGATAACCTCTGTGGTTGGATGCCCTTGTTGAGCGGTGATATTATTTTGCTCTGTGTGAGATGATCATTAACACAATGTCTGTGCCCCGAATAATTTTACAATGTCCTGTGAGGGAGTAAAGGTGCACATTTTGTTATATTGTCAGGTCCAACTTCTGCTTATTGCCACACAGCTTTGCAGGTGAAATCCATGATGGAAAATCACTCTGATATATTTAAACACTAAGCTTAAATTGAACAGACAGAAGTGGTGATGAGCAAAGGGGAGGAAGCTATAAGAATCTACAGAGCCTACAAAAATCAACATGCTTCATTATATTTAATTGCAATGACTTGAACAATCGGATTAAAAATATTTATCTACATTTAGTGTGTACATCATTCTCTAGGGCTAGCCTCCCTTAAAAGATGAATACTGCTTTGCTCTGGTGTATGTTACCACAACTCTGTCAATTTAGTTTCTCATAAACTGCTTAAATGTGCTGCGCTTTTTAAATGTATCCATGAAGAATAGCTGTGCTGATGGGATTATCTCACTCATACGACATGACACCTCTTCACATGATCTTTTTATGGTGGAATCTCAGAGGCCGATCATGTGACAGCAGCCAATCTAAAATCTCCCTCCTTTGTGTGCTTAACCTCGGAGGTCAGAGCATTGTGTTTAGTCTCTTGTTTTGAAGTTTGTCCTCAACAACATGGACAATGCTCTTTTTGTTGCCCCTCAGTCATTTTGTCTGAGAGTGTCCTTCATCAAATTATTTGGCTCTCATCTTGAGCTTGATTATTCCATGGATTGGCATGGGACAGTGTTCAGTAGTCCTCTCATTATATTTATCTAGACAAAATAAACAACTGGGAATGGAGGCAAGTCAACAGTAATATTCAACCCAACAATATGGCCTGTTTAACACAGATTCTGAATAGTCTCGACTACTTGTGTGATAGAAAACCAGTGTCCTTTTTTTTTTACACTTCACAAATTAATAGTAACATATTAAACGATAAGGCTGTCGCTGTTCTATATACTTTTATTGTCAACAAAAATGCCTTAATGAGGCCACTGTTGAACTCAGTGACATGGTCCTTCATTACAGTGAAGAGGGCACAGTAATTTATTTCAAGCCTATCCCAAATACACCATCACGCTGCAGTAAATTCTCACACTGCAGCCAAAAATAGTCCCCAGCAAATACTCTGCTTATTCCTGTTAGAAAAACATTTGCTAAATACTACAGAGCCCATCTGTTTCAGAAAATGATGTAGTCTTTTTTTAATAAAATGTGTGACCTGTTCTTAAAGGTTAATGTAATTCGTAGGAACAAATGGGGGGGAGGGGGGTTGTTGAAAAAACAAAATATAGAATATTGCCTGCAAAACATGTAGAATAACATTCCTCACAGAAGCTTAACCCCCACCGCCAGCCTTCTTCACCCCGTCTGCACATGCTGACTGATGTTGGGCCCCTATCTGCAAACCGAGAGCTGATCGCCGCGCTCACTCCCTTACTGTTTTTCGTCAGTTTTTGGCAAAGGTTCAGTAAACGCTGTGTCGGGAGTGGGGGGGGGGGCTGTGTGTGTTGCGGGCGGGGGCACAGTTCTGCTTAACTGTGTGGCAAACTCTGCGTACAAGAACGAAGGTGCCAATCAAAACTGCAGAGTAAAACAGTTCTCCCTTCCCCTTTTAAGACCACAGCGATCACAGATTAGACACAAATTATCCCTCAGCTTTTTCTACTTGACAGCACTAGCCTACATTTTCACAACTTTAGTGTTTTTCCCCAGACATCAGCACAACACCTCTATGTTCAGTTACAGCCTTTGTAACTGCACGGCTATAAACACTTGTCAGAGGGTGCAAAGGGTGAATGATCCCAGTACTAGAAGCTACTTCGGAGGTCCTAACCCACGAAACTGCTGGTAAACACAGATCAAAACAGGCCAAAGTGTTCACATTGGTTCTGTCAAAGTTAAAGGCACAGTCCATGGTTCAAATGTAAAACAAAGGGTCACCCCACCATCGAAATCCAGAACATGGGTTTCGAACCTGCTCTCTCTGTCAAATGATTAACAGGTTCTTTTTAATGCACAGACTAACCAACCAAATTAATGTTATTAATAGTATCAACATCTTTTTTATATTTTATAGTGTTGTTGTTGTAAATACAGCATAAAAACAGGTTTTTACTTTTAATTTAGCCCACAAAATGATAATTAAATAAATGAAGGATGTGCATAGACCTTAAATTTCCATGGTCAAAAAATTACGGATTGGACCTGAGATGATTGACGTCACAGTGTGATGCCCCGTTGGTTTTTATGTGCTGTGTGACATTGTTGAACAGTAGATCCCATCAAAGAATTCAAGCCCTGCAGCTCAGTGGTTGTAAATTAAATTGTATACCCACAACACACAGAAATGTGCACTCACAAGCACACAAATAAACACGCAAATGTGACTACTGTGACCTCTGTGAATTCTACTCATAAGCACTAAATGCCAAAAATGACCTTAGCCCTGTCCCCAACCGGAACCCTGACTATTAAGTACACACACAGTATAACATTAACTGACCAATAATTAATAAGATAAAAGAACAAACCTTTTCATTTCAGTGAAGTTTTGAAAACAAATCTATGAAATGGGGACAAATGTTACGTCTAACAGATATTCGATAGCTGTATGCCCATTTAATGTAAAATGCTACAGGGATCATCATCAGGAAAGGGTGGACACACAAAGCCACCACACTTTGTGTTTCATGTGTGCAAACAGAGCAGTGTGTGATCTGATAACTCCAACTGTCATAGTAAATAGTATGCAACACTGCCACCCTCTGGTTATGTTGGATTTAGGCCTGCATGCACATAGACTCTCTGAAGGTCATACCAATAACTAACAAACTAAACCACCACCAACCACCTTGATTTGTTAATTGACCTTTGATCTATAAATGTCACTTTATTGTCTCCCAAAGCCCATGGCAACATCGTCAGGTGTCTGGTTTTCTTTTCAACCAAAGGTCCAAAGATCCAAAACATTCCATTTACAGTTGTATAAAAACAGGGATAAGAACCAAATCCTCAAGCCAAAGAAGCTAGAGCCAGCAAATGTTTAGAAGTTTTGCTTGATAAATTACTCAAATGATTATATGATCATCAAAATAGCTGCTGATTAATTTACCCCATCGACTAATCAATTAATCAACTTATTGTTTCAGCCATGAACAATTTACATTTATAACTGATGGAGGAATTGGTTTCTGCTCATATTAAAATCAGTGCTAAGTGGCAGCTGCTTTTGGTCTGGCTTAACTGTGAGACAAAATTCTAAATAAATATATGATAACTACATATAATGTAGACATTGAACAAATGAATGTGTTTGTATAAGCTGATTAAAAATTTACAGTTACTATGGAGTTGCAAATAGTTTTTTGTTTTTGTTTTTTTTTGTTTTCTTTTTTTAATTAACAAAATACACATTTTACAAACACAACATGTATCTTTAACTATTTATGTTCTTGTTTTAGGAAAATTATTATTTATTTATATATATATCTTTTTATCCTTTCTTTGTTTCTTAAGTTTATAGTTTTGATGGTAACATATACCACTACAAGTAAAAAAAAAAAAAAAAAAAAAAAAAAAAATCCGTGCTCGAAATGGAAACAGTGTTTCTGATAATAGCCTGACTGCTACTACGTACGAATTTCATTCATTAATTATATATATATAGACATATAAAATATGTCTTATCTTCATATCTTTTATGAACAGTACAAACTCTGGGTCACAGAGCTCCTGAATGCTCCTCTCAACAGACGGGGGGAGAAACCGGAAGGAGTTTAGCGGCAGTTCCGGCAGCAAATGTGTAAAGATGTCGCCTCCCTTATTTAATTTTGTCGACGCTAAAGACAAATTTACGGTGAGAAATCGCTAAATTGATTTTCTATATTAAAACGCATGTTATTATATACTGCACGTCGTAATTTAAATCATAGTTAGACGGCAGGCTTGTTACTGCAGCTTACCGCTTGTTCTCATTCTGCTATCATGGCAGGTAGCAGATGCTAGCTAAGCTAAATATAAACGCTCTCTAATGATATATGTTCTCTCTTAAATGTTTTCTCCTTGTCTCTCACAAATCTACAGGCTTCTGCCAGATTTGCCCTAAGTGGTAAAACCAGCAAACCTTTGATAAATGCTTTCAACCAAACCCCCGGCAAGTAAGTAATCTTTATTTGAACCCTGTAGTTAAAAAAACAAACAAACACATTATTTAGTTTAGTAATTCAGTCACACATGTTTTGTAATCTCTTAATTTCTCCAATGATTCAGTGAGACAGAAAAGAAAACCACACTTGACCAGGCTCTGAGGGGTGTTCTTGGTGATCAGATTGTAAGTAAATCAGTGGCTGTTTACTTAAAGTTAGTTCAGTAAACCACATTAAATTAATGTGACCCCTGATGGAACAGTATTTGTGTCTGCAGGTTGAGCAGAAGGCGAGCTGTGACGACTACCTGGCTCTCATCTACCTGAGTATTGACGCTGTGAAAGAGGGTAAGTTATAAGTGCTATAAGTGTCAGATGGGGTTATATTACACACAGGAACTGTACATATGAAAGATAAATCATTGCCGTGTATCATGTTCTTAGCATGCTCCTAAGTAAAAGAAAGTACAACATGTGCGACACAAAATCAAAACCGAGACACTGAAAGCTGAATTAGATTGTCCTTACTCCAGCCCTGCTGCTCTGCCTTTTTACTTGTTTACCACCATCCACTGTGTCTTTTGTCATCAAAGTTGCCAGCTCTTTAACTCTTTTCTAGTGGCTCCCTAGCTTTGTCCAAAAAAATGGAAATGAATTATTTAATAGTGCGTGGACAGAAAGCAGTAGTAAGAAAGATCTGTGGTGACCAAGCCTTTGCCATCTTGTATCCTTCTGTCCATGCAGGTATCTGCTCTGCTACAACACCTTTCGTTCTTCTGGGGGATGTACTGGACTGTCTTCCTCTTGACCAATGTGACAAAATATTCTCTTTTGTCGAGGAGAATGTCGCCACCTGGAAGTCGGTAAATAATCTACAACCTCTCCGTAAAAGCAGTTGAAGTACGTGTCCAACGTGATGTAGATCATTTGATCACTACGTCCTCTCCTTAACCCTAGAACTCCTTTTACACTGCTGGGAAGAACTACTTGTTGAGGATGTGCAATGGTAAAGATCATCTTTCACTCTCATAGATGAACTATAGACTTTTATGTTTAAAAGACAGAATAGTTTGTAACACACCTCTACACTTGTGTAGATCTCTTGAGGAGGCTGTCCAAATCTCAGAATACGGTATTTTGTGGGCGAATCCAACTTTTCCTGGCGCGCCTCTTCCCTCTGTCTGAGAAATCAGGTAAGAACAGCAAAATCTCTGTGTTCTCTTTGAATAACCAAGACAGCAACAACCCCTCAGAGATGCAGTTTACAATAAGTAGTTGATTATGTCTGGCAAGCATGTTCTCAGCTTCTTTTATTATGTTCTGTTCTGTTTTTCCAGGTCTCAATCTACAGAGCCAGTTTAACCTGGACAATATAACAGTGTTCAATAAAAATGAACAAGAAAGCACTCTCGGCCAGAAGGTAAAGTTTCGACCGCAGATGACGATTGTGAGAGTTTTGAATTCAATCAAGAAATGTCATTTTAATCTTATTTTGTGGTTCTATCTTTATAGCACACAGAAGAAAAGGAAGATGGTATGGAGGTGGAGGAAGGAGAAATGGGAGAGGATGATGCTCCTGCGCCGTGGTGAGTTCAGGTTTTTCTCTAAAATACACCATTTAAGTATGCTCAATGTGTTTTTTTTGTTTGTTTTTTTTAATGAAACAGTGACTTCTCGCTGTTTTTAAGTTTATTTTAATGGAACCAAATTTTACTTTCAGCTCCATCCCGATCGACTACAACTTGTACAGAAAGTTCTGGACACTGCAGGACTACTTCAGAAACCCTGTGCAGTGCTACGATAAACTCTCTTGGATGACATTCCTTAAGGTAGTACACCTGACCACAGAGGGAATTTTTCTCCCTTGCTCTCCATTTGTCAGATCATAACAAACAAACACCAAAGCAGATGTTTTTTTTTGTTTTTTGTTTTTTTTTTTAATCCTTACTGCCAATGTTTCCTGCTCAGTACTCAGATGAGACCTTGGCAGTGTTCAAGAGCTACAAGTTGGATGACATGCAGGCCTCTAAGAGGAAACTGGAGGAGCTGAGAGCATCTGGAGGAGAACATGTCTACTTTGCCAAGTTCCTCACAAGCGAGAAGGTGAGAAAATGATTTTTACGCTGGGAATAATTTGCAGGTTTGTTATTTTATTCACCTCGAGAGAGGAATCCACCTGGTAAACAATGAGCTAGTGTGGTAGTGTCATTTTTTTCAATATAGCTATGCTACAGCTTTATATTTTCTGTCTATTAAGTCGTATGCAATAATATCAGTAATACTTCATTAAATGAATAAAACAAAGACTTAAATCCTCCTGCCATAAACAGAACTACACAGTATTCATTCTTTTTACTCTGTGTTAAAATCGCTCTAGGTTTGACATTCCTTTGTGTTTTTTTTTCTCCCCTCAGCTGATGGATTTGCAGCTCAGTGACAGTAATTTCAGACGGCACATTCTGCTTCAGTACCTCATTCTCTTCCAATACTTGAAGGGCCAGGTCAAGTTCAAGAGGTGAAGCACTCTTCTGACCTTGTAGAACATTATACAAACTTTCATTTGTGTATGGGGGAAGAAAAAAAAAATTTCACCAGTTGTTGAGGGTTCATATTGTGTGTGTCTTTGTGCTTGTACAGCTCCAGCTGTGTTCTGAATGATGACCAGGCTGCGTGGATAGAGGAGACAACAAAACTGGTCTATCAGGTCCGTTCTGAATCCCACTGACATAGATTATACATGCTAGTAACTACTGTAATCCATAAATAAATGTGCCTCATTGTCTTCCAGTTACATTACCTGTTGAGATGTGCCTGCATCTTTGTAGACTTACCAGTTTTCCACTTTCCTTCTTACAGTCATAGCGTCCAGAGAGAGAAAAGCAAACCTTTTATTAATTTGTGACTGTTCTCTTGTAGTTGCTCAGAGAGATCCCTCCTGATGGAGACAAGTTTGCCACCATGGTTGAAGTAAGCCATGTTTTGGTAGTACTGATATTAATTATTAAATGAGACTTGTTTGCACACATTCACGTTCTGTGACGTTTGTAAAATCGGAGTTCTCCACACATCAATGACACTAGAAATGTTTCTCATTTTTGACAGCATATCCTCAACACAGAGGAGAACTGGAACGCCTGGAAGAACGAGGGATGCCCAAGCTTTGTGAAAGAAAGGTATAGCAACTTAAAGTTTAGTTACGGTAGATAATTATTTTATAAGTATATTTATTTATTTATTTCTGTTATTTTATTGTTGATTTATGCACTGCTTAGCCAGTGTTTTACAGCAAATGAATGTGGTTTGTGACTCGTTACCTATTTTAACAGGACAGTAGATGACAAACCCAAAAGACCCACCAGGAAAAGACAAGCACCAGAGGACTTCCTGGGAAAAGGGCCGGACCGAAAGATCTTCATGGGAAAGTATGTGAACTAATACAGGGCTGTTAGTGCACTGGCAAGAGAGGTTTTATTTTTATTAATTTTTTTTTTTTTAATATTAAGCCTCAGGTTTACATCCACAATTTAAAATAAATTCTTCTGTGCTCTGTTAGTGATGAGTTGACACGACTGTGGAACCTGAACCAGGACAACATGGAGGCCTGCAAGTCAGACAGCAGGTCAGTGATTCAGAAAAGGTTGCAGATCCCATTAACACTCACATTCAGCTTTTTGTATAATTTCTTTTAATCTGATCTTTTTCTTTCAGGGAGTTCATGCCATCACTGGATGAATTCTTTGCAGAAGCCATTGAACAGGCCGACCCTGCTAACATGGTGGAGGAAGAGTACAAGTAAGTTCACAAAAGTCCAGTAGCTCCGGGTGTTTCATTCCCAGTTTCCTGTCAGTATTTGTGTGACTCTTCTGTTTCTTCCTCTAAATCTGTGCAGGGTTGTACGGAACCCAAACTATGGCTGGCGCGCTCTTAGGCTTCTGTCCAGGAGAAGTCCACACTTTTTTCAGCCCACGAACCAGAAGTTCAAGAGCCTGGCAGACTACCTAGACAGCATGGTCAGCAAACTGGCCAAAGAGCTGCCGGTAAGGATTTTTTTTTTTTTTTTTTTTTTAAACATACATATACACATCATTATAAAAAGTATTCCATGATGCCCATGATAACTATGGTCAAAGACTAATATCTAGGGGTGGTGGAAAAAAATCGATTATTGATTAATCGCGATTATATTATGGACGATTATGAGTCGATTATTAAATTTCCAAAGATTTTTTTTTTTAATTTAAAAAAAAATTGTATTACACAACAGGGACTGCTCCAGTTACTGGCTGTCATACAGGATTTAACCGCAAGGCGGAGCTGTTGACTAACAGTCATAACAAAACACCCTGT
>JBBMJY010000006.1:14742469-14773283 GCA_037833715.1 Toxotes lorentzi
TTGGGTTTTTTTTTTTGAATCGTTTGTGTAGGAAGAAGGGGAGGGAAAGACAAGAAAAAAAAAAAAAAAAAAAAAAAAAAACAATACAAGAAAAAAATTACAATGTACCAAATAAACAAAAACAAACAAAAAAAAAAAGAAAAAAAAAGATCAATTAAGTTTTAGGACTCCTATATGCCATTACAATGGAATATTCCGTATGGCTTGGAGCAATAAAAATAATTATAATAATAAAAATAATGCATAGATTTAAATGATGATCTTGCATGCTCCTCACTCAATACTCAAAACATCTAATACTTGTGTCCCAATACTCTGTTCCAAACCTGATAAGTGACTTGCAGAGTGATAAGAATAAAGGCAAAAAGGCCAAAGACATTGGATGAAGGCATCAGTCCTTTTTTTTGTAGCTGAAACAGAAGTATGCTTGCATTTAGCTTGAGTATCTGTCCGGTGGGGGAAGAAATTACAAAACAAATATTCATTTTCCACCCCTGAGATACAACTACTCACTGCAGATCTGAAATCCCTGTATGACAGTACCTTAAACTGAAAACATACTTGCAGGAGTCCCAGCAAAACCCCCTTTCACCTTCCTGTTTCCATCAGAACTGTCATATAATATGAAACACAGAATGGCTCCATGACATGAGTCCCTCCATGTGGCTGCACTGTCCATGTTTAGTTCAAGACAAGTGTGCCATCTTCTGGTAGAAATGGACAGCTGCAAGTCTGATGATGTTGGACGATGGTGTTCTCTTGAAGAAAGGCGGCGGTGGGTGGGTATCAGGCGTCTTAATGTCCATGAGGCCTTGTGTCATGCCATGTGTTGCAATTTTCCAGCGCTGGTTATTTATCGATATATTTTTTTTTTCTTTTTAATGAATTTTTCATTGTGATAAAGGTTACTCCGTTTTGAAGGTGAGGAATGGTTCAGATGGTTAGCTGAAAGAAAGAATAGAGACAGGTGTCCAGTAAAAGAAGACAATACGTTAAACCTGGTTAGTAACCCAGTTTAAGTCAACATACATGAGAAAAGCTTGTTTACTGACACTGCAACACCATTAACACCTTTGTGTCATGTTTGACAGGCATTGTAAAAAAAATCCTTAATGTGGACCACTATGACGAGAGTTGTACAGCAAGTCTATAAGTTAGTTAATGAACCCAACAACACATTAGTGCCAGTTAGAAAAATGAGCATCCCAAGTGTCAACTGGAAAGAGCCCAGGAGTCAACCAACCAACCAACCAACCAACCAACCAACCAACCAACCAACCAACCAGGAAGTGTCTCGTGTTAGAAACACCCAGTTACACAATTAATAAATAAATAGACAAGTTTGAAGCTGTAGACAAAAAGTCTAAAAAACACATCAACACTTTCTGAAGAAGTTCCTGTCAACAAGTGCTGGATGTTGTGTCTGCTGCTTGGAGGCTGGACTGCGCTCTGCTACAACACAGGAGACAAACAGCAGGTCATGTGACTGACTTGACCACATCTCAGCCCACCAGATGGGATAAAATAAGACTTCTGACTGCAGCACACCCTCATTTACTGCCTAAAACAATATTACAGCAGTGCCTTATTGTAGGTCATGCAGTTAGCCATAGCTATTTGAACACTAGTGACGGAAAAAAAGAAAACTATATATTTATAGGCAACCAGAGCATAAAAATTAATTAGAAACACCTGGAAAAAAAAACACAGAAATTAGGCCCAAATTGTCAAGTTACCTCAGCTTTCCTGTATTGCTTTTAGGGTTCCTGCGGAAGGACTGGTTTGGTCCAGAGCGGGTGGACATAGACCGAGGAGAAGCTCTTGAAAATGTAGATGGTGGGGTCTTGGGAATCTTCTTTCCAAGGTGGCCGATCCATTTCTTCTGCTCATCTTGGGTCAGGGCCAGCAGGAGCATGTCCCGGGCAGAGGTCACGTCGTAATTTACTGTAGGGGATGGCATGAGATGATGGTGATCAAGAAGCAACTCTTAGAAATATGACATCAAAGTAGCCTGCATCTCCAGGTTGTAAGGCTGCAACTAAGGATTCTTTTCATTATTGATTAATGAACCTGATATTTTCTTGAGTAAAATTATTTGTTTGGTCTAGAAGTTCTTAAAATGTAGTGAATTTGGTTTACTATCATAGAAGATGAGAAAAACCAACATTTAAAGGGCTAGAACCTGTATAAATTTCCTTTAAAAAATAATGATTGATTGATGATTAACTTCATATCACGATTATTACAGATTAATTCTCAGTTGATGGGCTTATCCATCTTTGTTAGATTTCTACTTCACGGTAAAGTTTAAGTGTGATGAAAATATCTTGAAAACCAAATTAACTGAATTTTATGCACTATTAAGAACAAGTGGCAGCTAAATGCCTTATGCATACATCTTGCAGCTTAAAATAGATTTTTCATTTTTACTTTGGCGGTGTTATGCAATATTAAGCTATGAAAGGAGCAAATAACCTGTGTAATTCAAACTCCTCCAGAGTGAGTGTGAATCTCACCAACGTTTATACAGTCATTTCTAGATTAGGGCTTCAACATCCACTGAAAAGTACCTTTAAACACTTACAGTTGATGACAGCTCATCAGCTACAATTATTACATAATTAATGTGTAAAGTGTAAAATTCTATCCACCAATCACATCTTAGACCAACAAGAACAAGACTGTTGGCAGGTTACCTTTGCAAGGAGCAATAACGTCCTCCTTTTTGTCGAGGTGGTCCTTGTGGCACTTGACGTGGCAGCGGCGACACTCCAGGGCTGGAGGCGGCTTGAAGACGTGCCACAGAGGCTTGGCGCAGGCCTCACAGTTTGAAGGGAAGTGATACAGCGTGGGGATAAACTCGTGGCCTTTGTGTGGGAGACAGTTGGTCTTGTCGCCCTGAGGGACCGTCTCCATGTCCGCCTCCTTCCTGCACTCCCCCTCATTGGCATACAGAATCTGCACACAGACAGAAAAGGAGCTCCTTGTCAGAAAGTCTGCCTTAAAACACACATTTCTATGGGAGAGCAGAGCTTCAAAAATCTGACACTGGAACAGCAGAAGTGAATGTAGAGGAGGAGACGTGGATGGAGGTGAATTTAAAAATCTGGAGACAACTCCAGGACAGGAAAGAGCCTCCTACCTGGAATATCCTTGGAATCTCTTCTGTCTCAGCCCGGTACACGTCTCCTTGAGTGACTGGTCTCACATGAAATAGTTTGCTGCACAAGAAGATACAAAATAAACAATTACATATGAGTAAATATATGTGCACTACTGACTTGTAACCACAACAACAAAAGGTCAAACAAAAAAAAAAAATACTTACTCGATATCTAGTACCATTGAGGGGCTGGACTGTTCCTTCTCTTGCTCATCATTGTAGAAAAGAATCTTCTTACTGCTCACCACCACATACTGCAAATATTAAAAAAGACAATGAAGGGAGTGTGGTAATGACATTGTCTAAGGAGTTGACAGCATTCGTTATGGCAGCATAATAAAGTTTAACAAACCGTTGGGGAACAGAGGAAATGCCAAATAAACACAACCTACCTGCTTCTTCCATCCATATCGCTTAATATTAGCACGATTAGGAATGGACAGCCAACCCTCCAATCTGGACTCTGGAAAGCAGCGCAGATATGGAAAAAAGTTACAGATCAATGCAGTGTTTTTAAAGACACTGGCCATGCAGTGATTAAATCCAAACTGGGGGAAATTAAAAAAAAAAAAAAAAAAGTCAAGTTACAAAGGTCATAATTGTTTCGTAACACCAGGTGAACTCCTCAAGGAGTTCTGCCTGCATTAGGTAACTGCACTGGAGTAGGTGACAAGGCATAAATTTAGATATCCCATGCTGCTGCAACACACTCCCCATGCAGGAGGAACATATTAGACATAAGTCCTTACAGCATGTTAACAGAGCATGGCAGATTTTATCATTTGAAATGACCTTAAAAGCTTTATAATAACAGTTTTGCAACAGGAATTAATTTTGTTAATTTTCTTCCAATTAGCTTGATCACTCACTCCTTTAATAGAAACAAACATATATATAAACATTATTTGGTGTTAAAATTATAACTTCAAGTGCATGCAGCTGAAACAACACAAGCTAAACAGGAACAGTGAACTAAGAGGGGCTTTATCTGCTAAATGTGACATAGTGAGGGAGGTCTTTGTGTCCAAAACGAGCAGTACTTCTAGGTGAACATGCCGACAAAAAAAAAAAGAAAGAAAAAAATAAGAGTGTTAAGTGTTTGAAGCACACAGTGCCATGAATTAAAAACAGCTTTTTCAGTTTCAAGACACATTTTGAAAGGTGCTGAGAGTGTTGTGGTAAACCTCACACAGGGTACAGTCAGTTACCTCTGAACTAATGTGGTCACTTTACCGTTAGGGCTCACCATGTGACATCAAGTAAATTCAATGCCAGCACATCACTGTCATTTAACATCCTCTTAATGTTAGTTAATACATTTTGTTGGTAAGAGAATTTGTAAATATCCTTCAGTCCCCCACTCTATCAGGCTTCTTTCAAAAGTGTTTCATGAATTCCCCCAACAGAGGTGGCTGCTTCACCTCTGGCAAAAGAACACTTAAGAAAATCAGGGGCAAAAAAGACAAAACACGCAATAGCTGCAGCACAGGCCAGGCAAAAGGGGGCTCGTCCACTCAGTTACTCACAGAGGGAAAGGAATAGAAGTTACAAAGATAAGAAGAGCAAGGAGAACCAACTGGACATGAGGGAAATAAAGAGAGAATGACTTAACCACAGACACCAGCAATACATGAGAACAGGCCTAGAACAAGGTACATTCGTATTCATGTTAGATCTTGTTTCAGAAAAAGATGATTTACCATCATCAGTTTTGAACAACTGTTAATCAGCACAAAGCTTTAATAAATATGTGACAGCCTCAGCTTTCTGTCTATATGTGCCGGTCTTAAAACCACAGGCACCTGCTGAACAGTCTATTCAATAAACACCTGCTACATCGTTCTAAATATACAAAACACATTTTCTGACACTAAAATGTTTCTTTTAACTCCCTAAAGTAATTTAAAACTGAATTAAACACTCAGCACAAAGAATAACAAAACTGGGAAATTTACTGATTTCAACAAGGACAAAGGTTTTACCTGAAATAACATTGAAGTGCCAAAAGCTCCAAAAAGTAGATCCTCACAAAGTCTTTAGTCCTTTTTGTTAATAATATTTTTTTAAGAAAAACTCTTTGGAATTTATAGTATGGAGGAAGATAAACCAATATGAACTATCCAGGTTGCACTAAACTTAATTTCCAAGAATTTTTACCTGCAGAGGAATCCTGTATTTGAGACTTGAGGTCCTTTAGTGTAAGTACCAAAAGCAGCAGTGTCCAGTTAGTCCCTGTGGTGACCTTACCTGCGGTGTTGCTGTCTGTCTCATCTGTCTGCAAACTGGTGACACTGGAGTTATCCATGCGCTGTTGCAGGTCGTTCAGTTTCTCCCGAAGCTGCTCGATGTCGCTCTCCTTGCTGTCCAGCTGCATCTGCAGCTCGTTGCGATATGTGCATTCTTCTGCCAGTTGCTGTTGGAGGGAAAGTGAAGAGATTTTGGTTAAAAACAAGGAAAAAGCATGAATGATTATACTAGAGATACTAGAGATATTAACTTACCGCCTGCATCTCGCTCAACTCCTTCTGATACTTGATGGCCATGTGGTTAAACTTCTCCTTCTCCTGGTTAAGCTCCAGCTGAAGTTTGCGGTTCTCCTTCTCCTTCTTCCGCAGGTCGGCAGTACTGCCCTTCTTCTTCTGGTCCAGCTTCATGTCCTTGCGGTTCATGATCTCTGCCAGCTTGTTCACCGCCTGACAGGTTGAGGTAGATAAATCAGCCGCTATTCACCATTTCCAGTACCAATGTTCACCGTCTGACTAAGAAAGGTGCATCTTTACCTGAGTCTTCAGTGTGCGCTCTGTGTTGAGGACCTTCTCATAGTTGGCCTTGATTGTATTTGTAATCTCCTCCTTCTGAGCTGCATACTCTGCCAAGGAAAAGAGAATCAGCTCATACAGCAGCATAATTACAAAAGAGCTGGGAGACATAAAGATCAACAAAGGGGACAGTACCTTCTTCCTGAGAATGAAGCTTCTCAGTCAAGTCAGCCTTCTCTTTGCTGAGGGTCTCCACATCTTTGGTCAGAGTTTTATTAGAATCCTCAAGCTGCAAAGAAATTTAAAGCAAGTTATTTTTCCCACTCAAAGTTGAGACAGTAAAACAGATTAATATTGTATCTTACTGAAAGAACACAATAATGTCAACATGGAGGGGGATAACAAACTAGAGTTGGAAAGACACTTTAGGTTTTGCTCACCCGTGCAATGGTAGCCTCCTTTTCCCCAATCTCCTGCTTATGTCTAGTTGCTGCCTTCTTGTTCTCCTGGCTGAGCTCAAAGTACTGTTCCTCCTGAAGTGCCCGGGCAAGCTGCTCTGACTCAGCCTTGGTCACTGTCAGATCCAGCTGGGCAGACAGGGAGTCCCTATGTGCAGGATAAAACAGATTTTTATGTTTTAGTTATATAAAATTCTTGTTTAGCTTTTTTGACTGTTTCACCAGACAACAGTAAAATCTCAACAAAACAACTGGACATAAAAATATTAGCTGGTCAATAATCAATATTTGGATGGTTAAATCTATGAGTCCCAGTGCTGCAGTGTGCATGAGGAGGATTCAGTTTCTTACCTTTCACTGCACAACTCCTGCACCTTTTTATGAGCCTCTTGTACCTGCCGGTTCCTTTCCTCGATCTCCTCTTTTAGTTCCTTGACCTGAGTTTTGTAAAGCGTCTGAAGGAGGACATACAATAATTTAGACCATGGCTTTCGCACTGAATAAAGAGGGCAGAGACACTGTGGGATTGAGATTTATACTTACAGAAAAATACTGTTCAGCCTCAAGCTGGTCCTGAAGTTCCCTCATCTGTCCCTCGTTGCCTCTGTATTGTCTGGTAATACAGCAACAAAAAACACGATGTACTTCATTTTCATTTCTTCATTTAAAATCTAGCTAATTTTACACACTCACAAGTTTTAGCACTTTCTAAACAATACTCTTTAGCCAGGCAAACAGAGCCAGCCTCTAAGTCAGCCACTGTTGTAAATGCAACCAGCAGCACTGGCTGCTGTGCTCACCAGGGGATTAGCAACAGAGTGGATGGAGCCGGACTCAGAGTAAACCCTAATCCTGTGGTGTAAACACTGTCAGAGAACAGCTTTGGCATAGTCAACCTCTAAGCTGGAATAATAGCACTTACTTGAAAATAGCAGGCAATTGTAGGGCAATTTACACCTTGACTTCCAAAGAGCATTAGTGGGCAGTGCAGCAATAACAGAAAATTAGAACTCCTGGCTGGAGCTGCTGCCAGTTTGTTTGAGAGTAAAAATAACTGACACAATGGCATGAGCAACCTCAAATTTTTGTAAAATTAATTCTTAAATTAGACAAAGTTTTGTGTAATGTACGTAGTAATTAGTTTTACAATTAGGATTTATTTTTAACATTCCAACTACTCACTTGGTCAGCTGTGCCAGCTGGAACTCCAGAGAGCGTTTACTCTCCAGTGCTGAGTTGATCTCCTGTTTGAGTTGCTTCTCTGAACACCTAAGACGATCCACCTCCTGCGTGCGGCTCTTCAGGTCATTCTGAGCCTGGACACGCTTGCTCGACTCCTGTTCTACCTGTATCCGCAGATTCTTCACCTGCAGGAGGAAGACATAAGAGAGGTGAGACATCACAGATCACATCGCAGAGGAACATAAATGCTTGCACAGAAATCTTTATTACAAATACATGAATATTAAAAGGACTACTAGGGTGAGAGGGAGTTCTTACCTCATCTTCTAGCCTTTCCTTTTGCTTCATCAGCTGCTCCATCTTCTGCACAGACTGCTTGAGGTCAAACTCTAGCATCGAGCACTGCTTCTCCACCTCCACTACCCGACTCTCGGCTCTCATCCTCGCTCCATTCTCCTCAGACATCTTCTGCTGAACAGCTAGAACAGCCATATGAAAGGATAAGAGTCACCTCTGTCCTACTGACAACTGACAGAATATCAAGTAAACTAAACACCTCCTATGATCATTTCAGTGTTCTGGACCCTGAATTCACGCTGAACAATGTATCTGTCCAATATTTGCTAAATCTGACAGTTCTCTTCCATATTCAATAACTATATGGAGGGATGAAGGAAATGAAACAGCAAGAACACTGTGTGTCGTGTTCATTTCAGTGAGCAGGGCATGCTCTGACATAGGACTGGCATACCATTCATGGCAGCTGATTTTGCTTCTTCAATAGACTCGTATTTGTCAGTGAGCTGTGCCCGCGTCACCCTGTGCTCAGTCTGTTCCTGCTCCAGACGCTGCTGCAAGGTCTTCAGTTTGTAGTTCAGGTCTATCTCCAGGTTGTTCTTTTCCTGGGGAGGAGGGTAAGAACCAGGTAAACAACATGAAGCAAACTGAACACACCACTCTCCATATATCTAATGAAAAATATACAAAATAACAGCAATTCTTAATTTTCTACAGGGTAGAATTGCTTCCATATATACTTGTTGTATATACCTTCTCCAGGTTGTTGCTCCTTTCGTGCGCCTGTTTGCGTTCTGCCTCCACTTTGGAAAGGCTGAGCTTCAAGTTTTTGTTGTCCTCTTGCAGCCCAGCCATCCTCGCTGAGGATGAAACATAAAGACAGTCAGAATCATGCTATTTATGATATGTAGTTGATTTTTTCATTGCAAAAATCAGATTTTTTTTTTAAACATTAATTCAGATATTTCATAGTTTCATATGTCAGAGTAGTATGTCCCATACTACTCTGACATACTGTTCGACTTAAAGAAAATGACTTCAGGGTCCCTCCATCACCAGTAATGTATATGACTTTCAACTATTGTTTCCCATGACAGATAAACAGAGATTGATTTGGTTGCGGTGGGTGTCATCAGTGCTTGGACACGTCAGTGGGAAAGTGAGGGCTGGATTCTGTTGAAAAGAATTTGTGCAGCTGTCTGAAATGTCTGAATAAGAGTGAGATTCTGTGTTTTATACACCCATATGCAGCTTTGTCACTACACTTCACAGTGCAGCTGTGACTTGCCCAAGCTGTCCTGGATTTTAGCCAATGTTTTTGAAGCGTTCGATTTGCATGTGTCAGTGTCATCATTTGTGTGTCAATGGGTCACCTTGCAGCTCCCTGATCTCCTCTGATCCCTGGCTGTAGTTCCTCCTCTCAGAGTCCAGGGTGCTCTGAAGAACCAGTAGCTCCTTGTCCAGTTGCGCCTTCTCTCCGTCTACTGCACGGCTCCTCTCTTGCAGCTCACGGTTCAAACTCTCCAGCTGGCTCATTGACTTTGCCATCTCCGTGTGGCTCTTCCTTAGTCTTGCTGCCGTGTCGGACTCTGCGCGCAGCAAATCGTTGGCCTCTTCCAGCTGCCAAGCAAAACGGAGAGGGTCAGAATGGAAAAGGTTTAATGCGTTGTCCCTCCTCTAGCCCAGACTATGTGTGTGTGCATGTCTACTGTACCTGATTTTGCAGCTGGACAATCTTGTCATTCGAGGCCTGCGAGTTCTGGCTGATCTTCCTCATATCTTCAAGCTGCTCCTTTAAAGTCGACACTAGAAATAATCAAACAGGAAATTAATTGGGCAGGGCTTCATTTAAAATCCAATTTCGAAACCAATCCAAATAACCTCCACACATTCCTGATTAAAATTACATTAAATCACGTGAACAGTATGTTAAATTCTAACAGCTTATAGCTTGTTAATCCACTTAGTGCTATCTTGTGTACCCAGTCAATTGGAAATTCAGGGAGACATGTGCAAGGTTTAACACTTAACAAGATCTGTGGTTAACAAGGTGAGGGGGGTCACAAAAGGATACCAAGTAATCCATTTGGGACACATGCCTTAGCCAGATCAAATGATACTGAGGATGAAGGAATTACCATGTAACAAAACTATATTCAAAATACTGACTACTTCGCAGCTTCACTCTGCAATTTTACTTTAATTGCAAAGTGTCTGAATCATACATCAACAGCACCTCATTATCTTTACCCTCATTCTCCAAATTGCGTCTCTTCTCTGCCTCCTGGTCAGCTTTTCTTTGGTACTCGGTGAATCTGTGCTGCAGCATGATCTTGTCCTTCTCCAGCAGAGACATGCTGGTCTCTGCACTCTTCCTAAGGTTTGCCTGTGGCCAGGAACAACAGAGCCGCTATCATGAGGCAGGAATAAACCAATCCCTAATCTAGCCTCTGATTGTAAACAGTCATTTACGCAATTTCATTGCATTACCAAAACATAACAGCTGCAGCTTCAGGGTTATTTTTCTTTATATGGATATAAATGCAAAGAAGCAAATGTCATGAAAATAAAATCTGTACATAGTTAAAAAAAAATAAAAAAAAAAGTTGATAGAAAAAAGTGAGAGAATTTACTAATTTAATAAAAGAATTTAACCTCTTCATCCAGCTCTTTCATGATCTTGTCAATCTTGGTGTTTGATGCCCTAGGAAGAACAGAGTTTGAGAAAGTTAAATGAAAATTTCATATATGCTGATGTGGACAAATGTCTGGTTTCCTCTTCCTAATAACTTATCAATGGCCCTTTTTGCATTTAAAAATATCACAAGTTAACTGGAGATAAAGGGACTGTTTTTGAAGTACATTTCTATAAGTTCTCACTTCATCTCAATGCTTCTTCCCACATGTATGTTGTTCTGCAACCTTCCTGGAGACCAGTGACTTTGCATCACATCTGAGGGGGTCTGAGTACTTTCTGAATGCACTGTATCTTTTTATGTATGAATAAACCAGTTCTATACCTGCATTTCTGCTCCAACTCATCCTTCAGCTGCATCTCACTGTGGAGCTGCTCCTCCAGATGGTAGATTCGTTTCTGCAGGTTTTCCAGCTAAACAGAAAGGTAACATTTTAATACATCAGATGAGATAGAACATTAGCAGATATTCTGCAGCTTTAAGACTTTTTCTTTTTATTCTTTTTTTTTTTTAAATTGTGGTCTTCTACTCACATGACTTTTGTCTTCCTTGGTGGAGCTGCAACGTTTGTCACTGGTCTTTGTGGTGGCAGAGCTGCGCAAAAGGCTGGAAAAAGAACACTTTATCTAACTACAACAATTAAATTAAAGCCTCTTCTCAGAGTAAAACCTTCAACACTGCCACCAATTCTTCAATAAATTAAAAAGAATATATAACAATGTTATAATGCATTCACAGGCAAACAGAAGAGCTCAACTGTCTGTGACATTTGCTCTAAAATAAGGTATTCAAACAATGTCAGCTATGACAAATCAATTTCCACCATGAAAACAGTGAATATTGCTATTGAGGTCATGAGTCATTTCAAGTCATGAAATATATGAACAATGTATCGCGTCATAGATTCATCACTGTAAACACTACATTGTCATGTGCATGCAACTATAACAATTCCGTGTTACAAAGAAACAAATAGGCAATTCTGCACATTCATAATGAACGGTGCAAAAAACAGGGTGAAGCAATATCTAACAGACTTACTGTTGACTGCTGTAGTAAGTGAAGCCTACAAAGGGCAGCTGGTTGCCCACAAAGGCCTTTGGTATGGGAAAGGTCTCCTCCTCTCCCCGATCCTCCTCAATGTCATCAAAGTTACTGGTGTCAATGTCACTGCTCAGTTCAGGCACCACAGGAGCAGCCGCTGCACATGGCAAAAGGAGATGGTAGACTCATGACGACAGAGGAAAAAAAGGTCCACCACAGTTCATTACATATAATAAATCTCTCTGTTAAAGGTGCAGCCCACAATGCAAATGCCTCAAAACTAAAATTAAAACTGACTGAAGGTGTTCAGGCCTTGAAAATGCTCAGATTTATTACATATTTCTGGCTCTGACTTGTTTGTCTCTCCCACCACTTTAATTTTAAATACAGATTTTCTTATTTTTTTATGTCATTACTGAAATTTGAGGTGGATTATCTGTGACAGATAAAAGACCAGTGGTTCAGTTTTCCCTGCAGAGTTTTTCTGGATCACAGATCTCTTTTGAAACTCTCTTTAAAAAGAGGGAAACCTGCCAGATAGCAGAGCTGATCAGCCAGTGGAACGACTGGGGTGGCCAACACCAAAGTGCTGACTTCAGCCTAGTTAAGTATTAAATATAAAGCCACTAAAGGACTGACTCTAGCTACTGGATTTAGCCCTACATTTCTAATCTCTTTCTGCTCCAATGTCAATCCCAGAGCATTAACATTTGCATTGAACTGCTTCCCCTGTTGTTGGCCTCAAAAACGCTGTGCTGCCAATTATTACTCTGAGCAGGAATCACGTTTAGTCTTGGAAAGGATGCTGAATGAATGGCTTGTCTACAAGAATTTCCTGCAACTGTCTGTAGTAGGTCAAATGGAAAACATGATCGTTGGCTACATGATTGAAATAACAGTGAGCAGACTGCCAAATGAAACGGGAGGTGTGAAAGTAATCTGTAATCTTAGCAGTGAAAATGTTCTTACTCTCTCTGATGTTCTCCCATGTCCACTGGTCATTCTTGAAAAAAGGATGCCTCTTGATCTCATCTACACCGTTACGGCCAAGCCGAACTTCCCTGTAGGGGTCAGGAGGACATACTTGGTTTGATATTTGATCATTTAAATAATTATGTGTATAACTTTCATAACAGTAGTAGAAGAAAGGGGTGATACAAATTGAAGATACACAGCCTCTCTAGTAGTATGAATAGTTCCATCAGGATTCTTTCCACAGAAGGTCCTCTACACCAGAAAACACTTAGCACCTAAAAAAGGAGGGGGTCTAAAGATAAGGACCCTCTTCATGAGCCAGTGCTTGTTCTGTCCTTCTCTAACCTGTCAGTCAGGAAAGCACAGATGAGATTCTTGGCATCGTTGGATATGTCGCTGTCTTCAGGGAAGGTCAGGGCATTCTTGTGGTTCATAATTTTGCTATAGGTTCCCACCAGCGAGTCTGCATAGAACGGAGTGTCGCCTGTAAACAAAAGAGGACAAACAAGAGCCAATGGTTACTGATGTGTTTTTGTCATGATTTATCAAGAGCACAAGCTTAACCTTATCAGTAAGCTTTACGACTGATATAATAAAACAAACCTCAAATTGTTGACTTTTTCAGCAAATACTTAAATACATACATAAACTCACCAACTAGCATTTCGTACAGGAACACTCCCACCGACCACCAGTCACACTCTCTGCCATAATAGCCATCTCCTCCTTGGGATTTCAGTACCTCAGGTGAAATGTAGTCTGGAGTTCCCACTGCTGTGTCACATCGTACCATACCATCCTGTGGGGGGGAGGGGGGATAGGGAAAAAAATCTCTCAAAATAACTGTCAGAAATGGAGAGATATTAATCATAAGCAAACTAATAACGATGATATGAATTTGTATACTTGAAACTTTTATCTGTGTAATGTGAGAAAAGTTAGTTTCAAGGGAAACTGAATGTGATACCTTGTTCATTTTCATGCAGGTCCCGAAGTCTGCCAGTTTTAAGTGGCCTGCTTTGTCTAGCAACATGTTGTCAGGTTTCACGTCCCTGTAAAGGCGAAAATCAAGTGATATCAAACACATATACAATACACAAACAACACATCAGACTCAAGCGTTTCTCAGGGAAACTGAAGCATTTTGCAAGTGTGTATGCGTACAGCTAAGGTTGGAGCTGCTTGATGGTGCAATTTGAGAAAACAGCTCTCTAAATCAGCACTCTCTATTACTGCAGGGAAGGTGCTGCACTTCACTGCAGTAATAGGTCAGATGTAATGAGGTATGAAGGGAGCTGGGAACTGAGAGAGTAGAATTTATATCTTCATGAAATTTCCTTTCACTACAACTTCCAGCAAGCTAATGGGAAAACAGCAGAGAACTATTTAATACAACTGTCATGGTGTGAATTTTCCACCACTGCAGCTGTGCACAGAGCTTAGTTTGTAGAATAACACAGGTAACCATTCAATAAAAGGAAAAAATATTTTATGCCTTTTGTGCATAGAAATAATTTAACAAATATGTGGTGCCATCCAGCACAGAAAGACTGATTTCCCTAGTGCTCCAAGAGATATTCCACATCCACAGCCAGTATCATGGAACTGAGCTGAAAAGCAACAACACTAACAGAAAATTTTAAGCTCATATAAATCATTGCTGAAGGAGCCCAAAAGAAATGAGACAACAATGGCAGGAACTACAAGTCGTTTAAAAGCTTTTAAATGGTTTGAGGTTCAGGTAGAGAATTGTGCTTTTTGGTTTTTGGTTTATTATATAAGCACAATTGCCTAGAATTACCTAGTTTTGAAAGCAAGTCGTAATGTAGAACATTAGCAGCTAGAATTAATGCAAAAAACAGTGCCTCTGTCCCAGGACTACTTCCTGCTTATTATACTGCTCCCTCAGATCATAGATTGCCACCACACCTTCTAGATCCTACTGCATATCTCACAGTTGTCAAGGACAAGTGATTATACATATTCGCTTAGGGCAAGGTTTCAGAAGCCCTTCCAAACATAGAATAAAAACTTAAGGAGTGCCACACAGTGAGTAAGAAACAGTAGTTTGATTAGAAATGTATCCCTTTCATGTGTTTGACTGCAGTCAATCTGAAAACCAAACCAACAAACACAATAGAAGATAC
This sequence comes from Toxotes lorentzi, assembly GCA_037833715.1. Lineage (NCBI taxonomy): Eukaryota > Metazoa > Chordata > Actinopteri > Toxotidae > Toxotes > Toxotes lorentzi. The sequence continues at coordinate 14,757,191 of JBBMJY010000006.1, forward strand.
GAAGAAAGTAGAGTTTTGTTGTTACCTGTGAATGAACCCCATGGAGTGGATTCCATCCAGAGCCAGCACCACCTCAGCTGTGTAAAAGCGCGCCCACTTCTCTGGGACGTCATAGTTGCTCATCAAATTAACCAAGTCGCCACCAGGCATGTATTCCATCACCATGTAGAGGTAGCGATCATCTTGGAAAGCAAAAAAGAGCTGTGGAATGAATTAAAAAAAGAAAGAAATGATTAGTGAATGTCAAAGAAAACTGCCACTCACATAAGGCTGGACTTATTTACATCAAACTAAGTTAAATAGGTTTTAGATGTCTTGTTCTTTTATTACATCATACCTGCACCACCCATGCACTGTTGGCAAAAGCCATGATGTCTCTCTCCTCCCAGAAGAAAGCAGAGTCTGACCTCTTGATCATCTCAAACTTGCTCAGCAGCTTCATGGCGTATACTTTGCTTGTGGCTTTGTGTCTTACCTGGAAAAGTCGAATGAGGCAACAATCAATTCAGACTTACTTGAACTTCACTTGTGGAGGTTTAGAGTTACACTGTTGTTAAAAACACATAGACACAAAATGACATTCTTACCAACTGCACCTCTCCAAATGCTCCCCTCCCAATAACTTTAACCACCTCATAGTCTTCTGCTTTCATGCGTAGATCACGAATTTTACTAATGGTTTCCTTGTCTGAAAAAAAAGCAAAGACAGATGTTACGGCTTAACAGATTCTATTCAGGGAGCTATACTCTGCTTAAGTTATTGCATTGACCTTTAAAATGAGTCTTATCCTTAGCCTTGTGCTCTGAAGGATCACAGCCAAAGTTGTAGTTGGCAAACTCAGTGACATCAAGTTAATATAGTATAAAGTGCCTGAGAGAGTGAGCAGATCATGGTTTCTGTTTTGTCATCGCTGGCTCCCTATATATGTCGACATATGGCATAGGCTGAATTTCATAGGAACATCCAGTATGTTGGCAAACAGAAAAGAAAAAGCTAACAAAGCCTCTGCACTGAGAGATGTCACTCAGGAAAAGTTTGTTGCTTACTGAGAGTTGGCCTCTCCCTGATGTAACAATGCTAGTTCCCCTAAGGGAGATAGCATTCAGCCAAATTTGGTCATAGCTGGACTAGGGGGATAATTTTCAATTCACATGGGTCACAACTGGCACAGGAATGCATGGAAAGGGGGGTGCAAGGGGCATCCAAGTTCAATTGATCTAAAAATAAAAAGTAAGCCCTGAGGTATTAGAATAAGAACATTTGAGAGTGAGTCATTTCCACTCTCTTCAGAGGTTCCCGGGATCATGAAAATGGAAAAAATCCCAGAGGAGCAAAGAGACATATAACCCATGTTTAGAAATGTTACAAACAGGGTTCTATTTTGCTGTTGTATGGAATATACTGTATGCATGTGTGTTTGTGTGTGTGGGTGGGTGAAGGAGGAACATTTCCAGTAGGTCCCAGCATATATACAGTGCAGAAATCAGCTGATGTGATCGGGGTGCAAAGCACAATATATGAAGGGGAGAATTCAGAGTAAAGAACCCTTCAGGCAATGCATGCAAGTGAGGACCAGTGCCTCACAAGACAGCCAGTCCATTAGTCCATATCCATCAATGCATTGCTAACACTTGGATGCTATACACAAAAGTACAGTACTAAGAGTAATTGAGGGGATGCCTAATGGCAGTTTTTGCCTGAGGGTTTACAGTAGCTTGTGTTGATATTCAAGTATAGAATTTCAGTTTTACTCAGATAAAACACAGAGTAAAGAGACTAAGATCCCATTTTCTCAAAACTATGTCTTAAGAAGGCAGCTTGTAATTGCTGATTTGGAGAAAATATCAACTTGCATTATTACAAATGAAAACATTTTATAAACTGTTGGTAAAAAGGCATGGGATTTCAATAGGCTTAATGAGTATCTGCTGTTTAGGACACAAATATCTGTGCACTTCCACAGCATAGAGTGCACAATGCAAACAGAATGCCAATCATTTTTAAAAAACATTTCACATAAATAATCACTGTTAAGAGATCTCTGCTCAAAGGGTTTCTTTACAGGAGGACTGTGAAGAGAAACCAAGGAAAATGAAGAGAGATACAGCAGGCTGCAAAAACCTGCCACAAAGAGAGGGAGAATATTATGGTTCATAACAGAGATAGAAACAAAGGAGGCAGTGAGAGTAAGGATTTGTTTGGTTATTGGTGTTTTGTTGAATTATGTCTATGTGTAATCCACATAATTAAACACGAATATCCCTGAGATGTGGCGTTGGTTCTTTGCCCCCTCACTTCAGACATTCCAAGTCCTGCCATAAACACTGTAACATGACAGCTGCCATTTCCTAGAAATGTAATTGCAGAGAACTGGACAGTTACACTAGATCTGTTAAGGAAACATAGAGTTGGCCTCACGTTCAGTCTTTGATTGATATTTCATATTTTGTTTAAAACACAGTTATGGGGGTTCCCCAGTCTGAGGACACTGAGAAAAAGAGAAGCCATCACGATAGGCATCATGTGGGTCACCAGCCATTTATGAAAGCCCCTTTGTTGGGGACACTAAGCAGCAGACACCTATTGTGTCCAAGCCTACATAGAGGCGGTGACCCAAAAACAGCCTTCTCTTCTGAGCCTAGGTTTATACCCACATGTAAAAGGGGTCTACGAACACAAAAGGTTAAAGTGAAAGACACAGAGTGATCAGGAGTAAAGGAGGACGTAAGGAGAAAAGCATGACATGAGCTACTTACATCTATTCAAAAAGTTGTCAATGCTCTTGTTTTTCCTCAGGGCAGGGAAGTCAAGGTCGTACACCAGTGCATCCAAGCCATCCTGAGAGGAGAAGAGAAGGGTTAACAAGCAGGCAAACGAAGCTGCACCGTGTTTACTACAACAAGAACATCCCAGACAACATGTAAAAAGCAACCACAGTGTCCTGCCAGGCTACTGGCCTCTGTAGGAAAAGCCTTGAGTTGAGACTCCACAAAACAAGCAGTGGGCTTCCAGCCTGGATTACATTAATAACCTCTAGGAAGGTTTTAGCTCATTACAAATACCCGGATTTCAGTCCTTCTGTAAGCATTCACATTTTTTTTTTAAGTGATTAGTAACAGATCCACTGAAAGACGTCAAAAGATGCTTGTTTATTGAAAGGATGAAGCTCCTTCCAATAAACAAGCATCTTTTGACGTCTTTCAGTTGTTATGTTTTGCGTGTCGTCTGCCATAGACAGTAATAAGGTCGACTTAAATCAAAAATCAACAAAAATTATGATGATAAATTATTTATTTTAAACACCCACCAGTCATTCTGGCTGGACAACCACAAGCTGTATTTCCCACCCTGGTCACAAAGTTTCTAATAAAAGCAACTGGAGAAACTAAGTAGCTTCTGATGACTGAGGCAACAGGGTGGTGCCTGACAATAACCATACAGTGAGGTCAACTGTATGGCTTTACAATACAGGGCTGTAACACCCACTGAAGTTACAGAAGCTACTCCCACCTCACCAGTTCCTGACCTTCAGTAAAATCCCGTTCATGAAACTTGAATAACAAAACCCCTGTAAGCTATAAAAAACAGGGTTAAGAATGATGGTGTCATCTAACAAAAGGACCAAGCATCAATACCCACTTCAAATTAAGATGCGACAGCTACAATACTGGAATTTCAAGAGCTGTAAACAAACATACAGTACAGGCTATTTTGCCTCAGGGTAGGCAGGACCATAAGTGCCACTCGTGGGATTTAATCTAATCTTCCATAATCCAGAATGGCTGAAACAAGACAGGCACACAAACACTTGAACTCAAAATATCATTCTGTGTTCCCTCTAGCAGGGGTGAGCCAGATGTTAAAAAAAAATCAGCATTTTCAGACACAGTCGCAGGTCAGCTTGCTTACATTTTATTTATTCAAATGCCAGCGGCAAATACTGAAGCTGATTTGACAATAAATAGGCTACATCATTTCTGTACTCACTATCATACCAAGAATAGCTTCTGTTAAATAATGTCAGATTTCTTTTTACACCTCTTAGCAAAACAATGATGACACATGATGAATCAGCAGCTCAGACAAGGCAAGGAATCCTCTTAAGTAACTCTGCTGCTTCTGCTCAGCAATGGCATTCAGGGCCATACCCCTCTCTATGAGAGATAAAAGAAGCAGACGCTGTGTGGGATGGGTGGAAGTAAGGAAAAAGGCAGGTGGGAGGGGAAAGAGTAAAAACAGGAGGTGAAGAATAGCGAGTGGGAAGAACAAAAGCAATGTAGCAATTCACAAAGACAGAATGTGGGAAATGAATGAGAGGATAGGCTGCGACCAACACATGACAGAGCTGGGAGCCATCATCTACTGAGCTTAAAGGGGAAAAAAATTCAGGAGTGAGCATTTACACAAGACAGACCATAGGCTGGGAGAAAAGAGGGGCCTTGTTGGCCACACAGTATCCAGCCAGCCTGCACTGGAAAAAACACTGAAGAACTGAGTCCTTCAGGACCCTAATCACAAGGCTCTGTGCTCAGCAATGCACGTTTGCATAACTTCCTGCCACAGAAAACTCTGGACAGCCACAGTAACATTCCTTAACAGGACTGTACACGTCAGAGAGCTATTTTAGGTATGTGGCCAAACAAGTTCTCAACAAAAAGTGAAGGAAGGGAGAGGGAAAAAAATCCATCCCAAGTACAGAATCACATAGTGATCCTTATTTTCAATCAGTACTAGTGCTTAACGCTATGACGGAAAGGAGCAGGGAGTGGAGAGTTGGTGCATGTGGGGCTGGTTTGTCCAATAGGAGAACAAATGAAGGAAAAAACAAAGAAAATCGGAAGACAGCCATGCTCAGAGTCCTCTACTGAAACACCAGAGTGACAAAAGAACCAGGTATAGTAATAAAAAAAAATATCTACCATAAGATAGAACCACAAGTTCAACTGGTAAATATAACATGGCTGACTGGAGGAATAAACTGGAATAAGGAAACATTAAATTAGCGATTTGAAGCAGTAAAAGTGAGTAGCACTGGGCATGTGAGCTGCAACTGTTCAACATATTAGGGGCATTTGTACTCAGAGATACAGATGAAATCCTCTATGACAATATATTTAATTTGCGTGATATGGTAAATTTTTGGGAAAAAAACAAATGAGAAACTATTGATGGAAAAAATGTCTGTTTTTGCCAAATCCAGCCTGTTTAATACCTGACACTGATGCAAAAATGATATACAAATATTGCAATATTGTTCTCAAACTATGAGTAATCAAATCGGACAGCCATAAGGAGGTGTACCAGAGTCCTCAGGATTCGTTTATACATCTACATTTTGTTTAAAATAACTATACATACATACACTTGCAGCTGTGAAATTTTCAATGGCTCTTTGTTTGTGTCTACTTTCCACACGAACAGAACAAAAAGGCATCAAAGAAATACACAAGGGATCTAAATTCTAAATGTATGTGGCTCTAGTCTTCACTGAGATGTCCTCATACACTGTAGGAACAGCCTTGAATTAAAGCAAGAACATATGACAATCAAATCTGAAGAGTGAGCGAGACGATGTGCACATAAAAATGGAACACAACATTCTAACAATCTATCCTACAAGAGGACAGAGCAAAACCATGCATATGATTCACTCATTGCAACAAGCACTGGGCGGTAGCAGTCCACAGGCTATGTTTCATTATGTGGCAGTCTTGGGGGAGGGAAAAAAAATTTGCTGGGAAAACAAACCAGAGCTTGCAGGGCTCCATGTTATCCTATTTCTGCTGATGCTGCTTCAGGCAGAGGGCGACACATCCCTGGGATTACTAAATAATAATATGGAAAACCATCTCATCGCCCTATTAATGAAATGTGGTAATTATGTAAAAAAAATGTATAGTTATACAAAACGCACAAAGCCAGTGGTTGACATTACATATGGTAATTATTTCTTTAAACTTTAGGGGAGAGAAATCCACACACAACACACAAGCTCTTTTCCAGACATTAAAGTCTGAGTTAAAATTTCCATGGGAGACTCAGCCACATCATCCCTTTCTGCATGCCAGCACAAGGCATGTGGACTGGCCTAAGTCAAACCCTACTTCTCACTTCCTTTTCTGCCACCTCTTCAAGACAATATGCTTTCCACATGCGGGCAAATGTGCAGACACCCATTCAGTAAGCCTTGCAAATACAAGTAATTCCAGGCTGCACCACGTGTAAACACAAATGTGATCATACAAACCAGTGAAGCCATTCAAAGCATGAAATACCACATTGCTTCCTCACTACTAACTTTCAGGTACAGGCCTTATAAATGTAAATCTAAGGGAATACATATTCATCTGCACTGGAATTTATTAATTTGGTACGCTCTGGATCCCACCAGTTTCACTTGGTCCGAACTCCTTTTGCACACCCCTGCTGTACATAATATCTACTGACAGGAAATCCCACTTACCTAGAAAGACTGCCTAACTAACAACTCTACTGCATAAACGGCAGTGACAGTGAACCCAGGAGTGGCAAAACAAGGGCATTCCATTTCCTTATGAGGTCCCAGTGAGCGAGAATCACTGTCACAAATGCTTTCATGTCAAAATAAAATTGAGTTACTCTAACAGTAGAGAGCACTCACGTGTTTCCACTGACTGAGCTCGGGCTTCTCAAGCAAAACTCTCCTATCCTGCCTGCGCTGCCCAAGATTTATGACCTCAGCTCAACAAATAAGCATCTTATTAAACATCGACTCAGTTCACTTCGACCATCTTCACTGCACAGGGGTCTCGGAGTCCTTTGTAAGAGGGACAAACTAACTGGCATTGTAACCCTTAAGAAACGAGATGAAAGAGAAGCAGGCCTTAAAGTTCACTGGATGAATCAAAGGGAAAAGTGTTCCATTATTAAAAGACTGGATCATTTTTGTATGCATTCCTGCGCATAATCAGTCAGATGAGAGACTGCAGAGCTACAAATAGCTCAGCCATTTGTTGTTCCCATAGCTGAATAGCTGAGGAGAGCAGTTTACAACTGGCAGCCCCAAACCTTTGTGACAATAGGGATCGATTAAACGCTGACTATGACCATTACTACAAATACATGCTTTTCACCTCAAGGAGATGTAACTCACTCATTAAAGGACCAAGCTAGTTTCCATAATTTAGCCAATTAACTACAAATTACATACAGCTTGCATAACTCCTGTCAATTTTCCAAAGCATACGAGAAGTTATTAGCGTGCTTTTGTTGCTTCCAGGCAGTACGCCATGAAAATCAACTTGCAGAGACCTGAAGCACTTTTGAAGTAGATGATCCACCACCGTGAAAATATAGTCACTTTTACTTTTTTGTCAGAGTTACATTAGCCTTGCAGGGTATAATGCAGCTGTGAGCAAGGGCAATTTACAAAAAACCTGATGGTACATTCAAGGATGCTGCAAGATTCCAGTAAGTGCCTCCTGACAGCTGCACTACCATCTGACAATACAGAGACTGGGCAATATGACAGAGAAAAGAGTCAGTATTACAATAAAATTACACATTGTCTCAATTATCATAGATTGTTCTACATACACAATATATAAATGGTATATAAGCTACATATTAATGCTATTAAGGCTGCACACTCTTTGTTTTGAAGGATCATGTACAACAAAGACAAAACAAAGCAGAAGCAGGTGGCTTTGGACTGCACTGGCAAAAACTCAAAAAAAGCTGCCTGCCAGCTTGAATACAGAAGTCCACCAGTACGATCACTCAGAGAATGATAATTCATCATCTCCTGCAGTGCTGTAAATGAATAAGTCATAGAAAATGAGGCTGAATTAAGTGACTTTACTAAATCTCTGGGTTATCTGTCACGTTAAGAGTACTGGGTTTACCCTGTAAAAATATCATGCACTCTCAACACACCTGACTGACAACTGTCTCCCCCTGTCAAAATTGTGCAGACTGATACACAGACTGTAGCTGCATTATCAGTGTAGACAGTACATTGCAGGTAAGGTTTGTTCATTAAAGGCAAAAGGTGACAGAGACAAGGGCAGGCACTCTAGATAGGCAAGACAAGGACTTACTGTACTCTGGCTGTTACTCAAGTTGGGCCTTAGCAGACTGACTATGTAAGGCAATTAGGAAGCATGCCAGTGAAACGGCCCTTCAAATAATTCTCAAGGTTTGATTCTAAGCAGTTGTGACTGAAAACTGCCTCTCTGCCTGTCAGCAGCAGACCTTGGTTTCGCTGATATTTCCTTTGAATAAACTCTGAGAACTGGGCTGAAATTTGCTTCAAATGGAAGCCATGCCACATTATGACTGTGGCAATGCACCCATAATTAGAGGTGAAAAAACAAAGTACCAAGTACAATGTTTCACACTGGCAATTTTACTCTACAGCCTCTTGGCCACATGACACTGTTAATATAGTAACAATGACATAAATTATAATAAACACTTCCTTCAATCAATGAACAAATATTGTTGTGGGATGAAATCGAATTTGAGTAGTAATTACTGGCAGGTGTTAGCCTGCAAGACATATTAATTATCAAATTGATTTATGTATAAATTAGCTCATAGTTTTACCACGGTAATAACTCAAGAGTTTAAATCACATACAAATCACCAAAGCTAAATTTGCCTTCTTGCATGAAAGAACCCACTACACAAACTATGGTATTGTTGTTGATTTAGCAGTTTTAGCTTATTGAACTCCTATTTCAAACCACTTAAAATAAAATCATCCACCCTAACATGTACATGCAGCATTCACACAGTCAATCACTGTCTACAAATCTGGTTTACTAGCCACGCAGTTTCCTGTAATTACCCTTATTACAGATTTAGAGTCCAAATAGCAGATGAAAGAGGGATCAAAACACAGAGAAGCTAATGCACACCAAGTGTCAAAGTAAGAACAAAGACTATGCCGGGAAGCATTTATATATCTCAAATAGAGGCAAAGCCCATGCAAAACAAGTCCTAACATATCAACTTAACTATTCTAATTTAACAAATGATAAACAGACTGTGTCACTTTAGGATCAAGTGCAAAAGCAACCAGGAAATTCTGTTCGTTTTCCCAGACTGACAAAAATTTCCTCCATGCTAATGTTCAAAGGTGAGGATATTCAATCCAGTCATATCAACTAATAAAGTGATTTGGTGGAAGCAACTGGTAATTGCCAGCAGTAAAAAATATATGGACAATGTTCAGTCCCTTGTCAGTGAACTCTCACATCACAATGTCAGGAATTCTGTCTGTTCAGATTGGCTCTTAGAACCCTGCCTTGAGCACAACGATTGGAAAGGGGGCAGCCCATTCAGATAAGGCGCTCTTCTCTCCAAGCAGGATTTATTTGCTGGGTGAAGATAAGGGTGATAGGGTTGGAATACAGTACTCGATAGGCCAGTCCAGAGCTGAGTGGTAAGGTGTAGGCCAAATGTCACCATCACACAACACAGGCCAGGGTTCTATGGAAAAAAAAAAAAAAAAAAAGAGTAAACCTAGCAGTGTTATTCTTCAGACTGAAAGCAATGCAAGCTCAGGACCCAAGAACAGAAACATGGCCAGTAAAAGGCTTGCATTGTGCATTCTGATGGAACCTATTACTCATAGCCAAGCATGCCGGCTGCTTTATGAGTTAAATGTCCTGATTCACAGCCTTCAGAAACATGAGTCTTCAGTCCACATAATTTTGGTTTATGGGTAGAGAGCAGAGCCCACACCCAGCTACCTCAGAGCTGCCTGCCTGGTCTCAACTCTCTTCAGACGTGCAGAATGGCTTTGGGACACACAGGGAACTCCAGGCCAGTCAAAGACAAGAGGTTATTTGATTTGCATGGAATTTTATTAAGCTGTGGGTGGAGTTGCATGGTGGCAGAGAGAGCCTCAGCAAAAGGCCTCCATTCATTGATCAGGGGAGATTGCAGAGAGGGGGGCAAAGTGGAACAACACCCTTGTGTGTGTGACTGCCAACAGGAACAGTCCCCACAGCTTTTTGCCATTAAAAATGCAGAACGTGTGCACTTTTAGGTGAGCTTAATTGCCTCTTTCTGCAAAAGGATGGGAAGTCATGGAAACTAAGAAAGTTTTCTTTTCAAAAGACAGCTATCTACAGCAGCCAATATACAAACACTCCAAGTTGGGTGTGTGGGTGGGGCTTTAGGACAAGCCCCCATCCCCAAACAGATTGCTTCCCTGATGTTCCTCTTCTTAGTCTATCTGACTCCTAATACATTTTAGGAAATCAACATAGAGGAATTATTCATCAAAGAGTATGATCTTATGTGCAGAACACCTGACAGAGCTACAGTGAAACTACTATGCACAGAGGTCCACAACTACAAGTCTTTCCCTGCTAGTTAGATCATTAGACCTGAGGAAAAACCTTAGGCATACCTGCAAACACAAAACATAAAAGCCAAAGTTATTACATGGACATTTAGGTCAAAATGTTCCATCCAATAACCCATACGAATTTTAGTTTAATCACACTAAACATCTGAGCGCAACTGCTCCCATGAGTCGCTAAGAACCAAATCCTTGTGAAAACACTCAGTGCCACCAACACTCAAGCTGAAAGGCTCCTGATATCAACAAACACTTGACACAACAACATCCCCTTGGCATTCACTCCATGGTGAGTCAGTTCCTGGGATTGCCTCATGAAATAAAAACCTATGAAGGTGTTGCTTTAGGGTTTAGCACGTGGCAGGAGCCGCCTTCTTCCTCAGACAGGAGAGTCACTTCATGAGTTGTCGCCCACAAACAGGAAGCAGCCAGGGCAAACTCCAGCCAACAGGTGTACTGATGCAGCTGGGGGCCTACAGGTTACAAAAGGCTTTCAGACAGACTATCTCTTCGAATGTAGCTTAGATAACTAAATCTAGACAGAACAGCACACCTAACCACCCACCTAATGATCTAAAAAGATAGTGAGGGCACGACCCATTGTCAGTTTCTAGTGGGTGGCCAGAAAACCAATCCAGTCGATCAGACTTACTAACATGATTTGTTTTACCCAGCCTGAACCAAAAATAATCTGACAAAGTGTCCCTGTCTTTGTGAAGAACGAAAAGACGGTTGCCACCTGTCAGTCTTATTTTGTTACCACTGCTTTTTAATTACTTATGCTCCTTTAGTGAAGCTAGGTTATCAAGTACTGATAGTACATCACCGTTAAACAGTTTCATTGTTTTTGGCCGTGAGTTTATGCAGCGTCTGACTGTAGGATAACACAGATTTCAACCCGCCGGTTGTTTTCTTTTCGCAGACCTTACTTGATATACGACCACACACGAGTCTGAAGTTAAGTGTGTGAGCCAAACTGGCTCGTCGGAGTCAATATCAATGCATTTCATTTATGACAACTGAGACGACTTGTTGGTCTCGGAAAGAATTTCTGCTCCAAGGAGTAGACTGACCCCGAATGGCTGACTCGCTAGCTACCTAGCCAGCTAGCAAGCTACAAACTTACCAGAAGACAATCCGTATTTATTTCTGACTTTGGGTCCTTCAACATGGCATCGATTTTTTCAAATCGAGCCTCCATACTTTCTCCAGCAGACATTTTTGCTGTTAAACTCAGTCCCGATGTTGGGTTATGAACAAAAACAGCTCACTGGCGAGACAGAGGGCTGGCTAGCTAGCTTTAGCAGCCAGCGGGAGCTAGCTAGCCAAATGTTCCTTTCTTCGTGTGAACTTTACACCGCACTTCAGAGAAAGTACATCGTTCTCCTCGAGCTTTCACAGACGATGAAACGTTTAAGGTTGCGCTGAATGTACAGAAGCCACATTTTCAGAGTCGAAAGATGTTTTCCCAGCACGAGAGGCAAACAACTTCAGTGACAAACGATAAATGCGGCGACAGATTAGTCAGCCTCCGCAGGATGCCACTGAGGATAAGGGCTTAAAATGTTGGTGCATCCAAACAAAAGGCAGTTAAAACATAAATGTAATGTCTCTACGAAAAGCACGATTCGCGAGAAGGTTAATCCAGGCCGGTTCCCATTTCTGTGCCAGGCCCCTGCAGAAAACGACAAACGAATCTGACAGCTCAAAAGTAGAAGTGGTGGGGAGAAAAAAAAACTTCTGCTTCTTCCAAATTTCGATCAGTTTAAACACGGACTCGTTACAGCGTTTAACGGCAGTCCTTCCGCTGCATCCCGTGCACTGTCACTGGCTGTCGACTGTTTCCCGTCCAAACTGCTTTATCCTTCAGATCAAAGACAAATAATCGGGTTTTGATATGTGTTAGTTTACGGGGGAAAAAAACAGCAGACGGTGCCCGATTTTCTTCCACAGCCTGACCAACATGTCCGCCTTCCTGTTCAAACACCCCGGAGAAGCAACTTCAAAATGTCAAGTACTGCGCATGCGCCATGTCGAGGCGCATTCAAAGAGTTCACACAGTGATGAAGGCAACATGTTGCTGCTCCCTGACGTTACGGTGGAAACGTTAGGAGCTCTCTGAAAACATGCCCCCAGAGGGACGTGAACGTTATCAAGAAGGGTCATTAAAATTCATTTTCAAGATTTCGAAAACATTTTGCTGTTCTGTTATGTTATATATAATTAATTCATCCATTTGGATTATGGTGCTCCTGGTTCTTGACCATGATTACGTTGCATATTCTAATCTATTCTAACTAAATATATTCTGTTCTGTTGAGTAATGAAAACTGGTTTGATTCAGGGCGTTATTTAAATTGTATAATATGTTCCACTGTATTCATTTGAATGTTGTAAATTATACATTAATGTTCTTGGTTAGGGACCTTGATAAATTACCCCGTTCTGTTCTATTCTACTCTATTCTGTGCTATTCTATTATCTTCTATTCTATTCTACGGAGTAATGAAACGTATCCACATGGGTCACAATGCCAGATCACAGGATCATTTAGCTTTGAAAATTCCTCACCCAACTCTGAAAAGGGGAAGACTGGTTTCCATTATTATACACCTTACTACTGGAATGAACCACAAAATGTGGGAATTTAATGATTTTGCATAATGTTTGTATTTGTAGTTTTAGTGTGTGTTATGACTGATTGTCATGACTAACTCATTTATTCTATTCTATTCTATTCTATGCTGTTTGGCAGCAAAAGTCTCACTCTCCTTATCCCATATTAGCCTGCATTGACTGTTACCGCAAGTAATATTAAAGAAAACAATATCCTCCGAGTACTGTATGAAGATTAGGATCGTTAGAGATTACATTTTTAAGGTTTAGGAAGACCAGCTTCAGTAAGGTCACTATAACTCACTTGGGCCCTTATAACATCCAATCGTGTCTGTAGGAATAGATATTTTTTTAGGTTCAGACACCAGAAGCTTATCATCTTTTCTACTGCATTTAAAAGTTAATCTTCAGGTCACAGGGATTTATACCTTGATGACCTGCAGTTTGTTGTTTTCTTTTCTTTCTTGACAGAAGATGAGGTTGACTTCAAGAGTCAAAAGCTCATCTCAACTCAACCTTTAAATCTGTATATTGGCTGTTTTTCTCATGCGCAGTTCTGTGGATGAACAAATGATGAACAGGAAATGCTTAGGACCTGCTGTCAGTTGGTCCCTGGAGAATGACAGTTGGACTCATGCATGCATTTTTTCGACTGTGATCTATCTATCTATCTATCTATCTATCTGTCTATCTATCTATCTATCTATCTATCTATCTATCTATCTATCTATCTATCTATCTATCTATCTATATTTAAGTTTTGTTGTAATACGTACCACTCTTTCTTGCACAGTAGTGTAACTACATTTAGTGTAATCCTCAGTAATATAACATTTATAACAGAACAGGACTTTCAAATTGATGTGTGATCATTGTCATGCCACTCTGCAGTCATCCTCTCAGTTCTGTCTATTCATCTTGTCGCCCAACAGAGGGCGATGTTCTACAACTAATGGCGAGAACTTTGCATCCGTTCAGAAACTTGAACAAGACCTATGATCTTGACATTTATGGCTCCGATGTAATGAACCTGCCGTGACGCGCTACTTGAAAAATTGCAGCCAGTCTTTAATTATATCTTCTTTTTTTTCTTTTTTTTTTGCTAATGATTGTAATGATGACCGTGTTTTCAACCTACACCGTATGAAGCCACAACAGCGTGGCCTATTGAACTGCATCAGTTCCCTGCCAACAGAGGGAGATGTCACGGCCTGGAAACCCACAGCTGGAGAAAAACAATGTCTTTTAGATGAGATGTCCCTAGAAAATTGAATCAGGCACAGGCGGATTCCGTCGTTTGAAAAAGTAAATATAGCCTGTAGGTGGGTTAATGATAATGCAGTTTAATGTATGCGTTTATGCAGGTATGAATGGAAAGCTGTTATATGTTTGTAAATGTAATAGTGAATGAATTATTCATTAATTATTTCATTCTTTTTTTATTTTGTTTGCGTGTATTTATTTATTTATTTTAGGTGTTTGTTTACTTTTGTTCTTGTTAATTCCCTTTCTAATTCATTTATTTTTGTCATATCTATCTTCTACTTCTCCATGACACTGTACAAAGGTGGAACATGGAAAATACAGTAGGCCTGACTCTGTTTTAATTCTCTCCTTTCCGCACTTTCAAACTTACTTTCGGTTATTTGATTTAACCGGTCCTTCACAGTCAGTCCACGGGTAAGGTTTGTGCTGTATCAGTTCTGTGTCTGCCTGTGTGTTTTTCTCCTCCCATCGCAGCAACAAGCTGAACTGAACCAAACGGTACGTACAGTAATTTCCTGACGTCACTTGGCGGCTCCCTCACCGTGCGCAGATCAGCTGTGGCGGAGCGGAGCGGTCAGAGCAGCAGCAGCAGCGGCAGCGGCAGCGGTGTGGGGACGCAGACTTCACCCGGAGATTCTACATGGACACGGCCATATAAAGCGTTCGCGCGTGGATAAAGGTAGGCATCCGCCTTCACGTTCAGACACCTGTCCGGTATCACATGTCATAGTCCGAGAAAGACCGTGAGTCATTATAAACAGCATTAGGTTTGTACACTCTCTCCGGGTGATGGTCGGACTGCAGCCTGTGGCTCCGTCAACGAGGCAGATGCTTAAAGTTTGTCACCGGTAAATTTCCTCGGAAATTTTTAACAAGTGATGATAGAGAGCAGACTTTTTTTTCTTTTTTGTTTGAGGTAAAGCAATGAGGTAATACATTTATAGGCAGAGTCTCAGTGAGCCTATTTGAATGCTCCAAAATGCTAAATGAATATAAATATATATTGAAATTTATTTTGCATATTTCTTACATTTGCACAAATAAACAACTCTTGCTTAATATTGTGGCTCTCAGTGATGCTGCTGCAAATCTGTATGTAACAGACCCACATCTAATATCTCTAATAATTATACTTGTAATTCAGGTATTTTGCAGTGTCATATGAGTGACAGTGTAGAACTATTCCTTTCTAAACCGGTGGCAGACAAAAAAAAAGTCTGATGATACCTTATGTTAGATGAGCAGTCAATTAATTTGCCTTATGGGTACTTAAATAGTTGGACATGAATCTGTCCTGCCTCACATGCAATTACTTCATTTCTCAAAATCACCCTCCTGCTGATTAATCATTGTTAACAAAGTCATGTCAAGTATATCTGGAACTGGGACATTAATTTACATGTTTGTCTGTTGAATGCTGTTACAGTTGCCTAAGGCTCGGTGTTGAAACAGGCTTCAGCAGCTTAGATAAAGTCCTATCAGATAAGCATGACCAGGAGATGTATTTAGTGGTTTCATTGTAATTACAGGCAAACCAGTCTGTCTTGACAACATCTAATCTTGCCATTCCTCATGTTTGGTGTCCCAAAGGTTGCATTGCTTATGTCTCTCCTACATTTCACCCCTCTGTACTTCCAAAATGTCATTAGAGCACATTACAAGATCCTACAAACTGCAGCAGAATAGAGATGCGCTTTAATCTCAAATGCTGAACAGATGCTTTTCATGCTAAAGCACCATTTTAATGTAGCATTTTTTTGTCCAGTCACCTATAGTTTACATTTTGAGGTAATGTATATATTATTGGAAAAACAGTATTTTGGGCAAGCTAAAGAGATGTGTTATATATATATATA
>JBBMJY010000006.1:14780218-14811319 GCA_037833715.1 Toxotes lorentzi
GTGTGTGTGTGTGTGTGTGTGTGTGTGTGTGTGTGTGTGTGTGTGTGTGTGTGTGTGTGTGTGTGTGTGTGTCTCTTTCACTCTTTCTTTTCATTCTCTCTGCATGTACATTTGCAATTCAAGAGCAACCGGAAAAACAGGTAGTAAACA
Organism: Toxotes lorentzi; assembly: GCA_037833715.1. Lineage (NCBI taxonomy): Eukaryota > Metazoa > Chordata > Actinopteri > Toxotidae > Toxotes > Toxotes lorentzi. The sequence continues at coordinate 14,780,369 of JBBMJY010000006.1, forward strand.
GTAAAGTATTGAAAATGGGGGATTCTTCATTGATTTTCTAAGTAGATCTGTGTATTGACGTTCTGATAAAATCATTAGAATTAAAACACAGATTAGCATTTTTCATCAAACTAAACCATACCAGCCAGTTGTGTAGCTGGACGTGTTTCTGAGTCAACTCAAGCTGAGCTGCTGGGTGAAAGAGCTTTGTAAGAAACCACACAGTCTTTCATTTGCATGCAGTGTAGACAAATTAAAGGAAAATTCTGTATAAATGAATGACTGCAAAGGAAGATGCCTCTGTACAGGCAATGAGGGACGACAACATGATTGGATAACAATGATATGAATCAAATTCTCTGGCTTTCAAAGTCACCAGATCTCAACCCCACTGAATAGAGGGAGATGTTGTGTCAACACGTGAAAAAACACCAAATGAGGCGATGTCTTGTGGAAGAATGTTCTCCATCCCTTCAGCAGATTTCCAGAGACTTCATGCCAAAGACCTAATGCCAAAAATACAGTTGACTGGCATTAAGTCAATGCTCTTTGACTTAAGTCCAAGGAGCACTGAAGCTGTTCTGGGGGTCAGTGGTGGTCCCACACCTTGCTAAGACACTCAATGTCAGATTTTCCTTTAATTTGTCATCTGTCTATGTGTTATCTGTCTTATCCATTTTTTTTCCTGACTACAGCAAACCTTCAGAATATCAGCTCAAGTCTTTAACAAGAAAAATGCTAAACACTTGAGCACATATTTACCTGCAAAGAGTCTGTCTCTCTCTCTCTGTTTGTTCACTATGATAAGAGCAGCAGGGCCAAGATAGGAATGCTTAAACTACACTTGGCTACGCTTGTAGTATGGTAATCCACTTTGGCTGTGGTCATGCTGTTTTTGTCCCTTTTCTATACACTTAACGATACAAATTGCAGCTTTAGTAACTGTAGGGTGAAATAGCTGGCCTGGAGAACTGTCACTTTTACACTTCTATTTTTTGAGTATAAAAAAAATAGATATAGGAAAATGAGCACATTGTGTGTTGAAGTATTTCTTCAAGTTTACCTCACTCATTTATGTTGCAGAATGATAAGTTAGACTGTTAATTAATCCATTCATTTATTATTCAGGCGTTATTTCATTCTCTTAAAGCATTGTTATAGTAGTGTTGAGATGTAAGCTTCTTATTCGTGTCCCCTTGCCACTGCTGCTGTTTCACAGCTGTAATTATTACAGTAATGGGTGTAACAGCAGAAATGACAGTCGTTGGGTGTGTTTGCTGTATTGCCAAGCTGATGTTCATTAAGGAAGATTATTTAAACCGCAACTTGTTACCCACAATCCAGAGTGAATGGAGAACGCTACCCATTATAAAAGCAGGGTTATTTCATTTAACAGTATTGCTATTAAATGAAAACTGACCTTTTTTGGGGGCAACGTCAATGAGTGGGAGCATCTTGAAATTACTATTGAAGTAGTGAAGTAGCACCAATCCTGAATAGGTTTACTGTCACTTTTTCTCATCAGCAAGGTTTGTGTGTGGGGGTCAAGCCCTCCACAAAGGGTGGCCCTGCTTCCATTGTCCCATTAAGACAAAAAGAGTCCTGCTGATGCTGTGGCTCTTGCTGCAGTAAGGAGGACTGATGGGATTTAAGTGTGGGTCCTGTCACCGAGGGAAACTTGGTGCTTATTAATCGGGAGGGTGGGGGGTAATGGAGGAGATGTGGCAAGAGAGTGAGAGGGGTAAACGGGGGTGGGGTGCTGTTGATGCAGCAGGGGCGCCTGGGGTCAGGAAGAGGGGCATGATGGATACAGCTGATCGCCCAGTAAGGAAGTTTAGAGAGAAAGGGGAGGAGGCTCCTTCGTCAGGACATTAAGAAGCCTCTTTGTCACGGTGTCACTCAAATGGATTCAAGGTGGCTGAGGCTTTTTCTCAGGGAGGAAAAGAAAGGAGAGGTCCTATTGTGAAAGGTGGGTCTCTCTCTGGATGCCCGATAAACACAACAGACCTCTTTCTTATGTTCTCTCCATGAGCACTCAGTACTTCTGCATGGCTAAATTAAGTTAGTGTGTCAGTGGTGTGATCTTTCCAGGAAAGAAGGTATGAGTGGATCTCCTGTCTTTGTATCAGTGCCTTTTATCTATATTCCTTTATCTAGAAAAAAAAGCGTAAAGCTAAAATGTTTAGTGAAGATCCTTAGACGCAGACAATGGAAGTCTTTGTCTTCAGCTTGTCTTCACCATTTATAGTGAGTAGAGCAGGGTCAGGCTTCAACTTACAGCTACTGCCATTATCCATTAATGTGCTAATTATTTTCTTAATTAATCAATTAATCGTCAATAAATGATTAATTAATTAATTAATAATGTTCAGTTTACTGTCACATAAATTCAGTTGTCACAAATGTCAAACAATACCAAGTGATGCTAATGTATTTACTTTCACTTTTTAAAAGATTATACAACACGTTAAACATCTGATCATTGGTATCTCATTTTGTCTGACGGGTGGGTGATGTGGTGGCACGGTGGAGCGCAGCTCAGACCAGTTCCTGGAAGCAAAACCTGACCCCTTTGCTTGCTGTGTCATCTGATAAGAGCCAATGTTTTGATAGTGCTGGCCCTCTCAACATGATCCATGGCTCTCCTTTTACACCCCATAACAAATAGGGCTGTCTAAACAACAGTTTATTGCCAGGACAAGGCCTGGTCAACCATCATCAAAGATCTACTCTGGGATGAGCCATTAGGTGCGGACCAGATGTTAGAAGAAGCTGTGGTTATGGTGGAGGATCATTTTCTGTCCTAGAGTAAGATACAGTCTCAATTTTTTTTGGTTCCATGATTACTTTTAAATATTTTTTCCTATAATTTCATGGATAATTTTTGCATTTCAGAATAAATCCGTAATCCTTGTCTTGTAGCTGCTCATGCTTTTTTTTTTCTCTCTTTCCCTCCTCTTGCCCTTTACCATTGACCAGTATTTGACCACTACCAGTGACAGCTTTACAGTATGAAATAGAACTCATTGTTGTCTTATTCAATATGGCTTCCCTGAATAAGTCCATAAATGCATTAGGGTCCTGTGTCTCTCCCTGTTGTTCCGAGTTAGGTGAACTGGTGTTCAACCCGGCAGCGTTGTAAAATGCAGATTGGGTTGACTGACAGGGCTCCCATTTTATTACACAGTCATGAACAGCATTGTAAACTGGTTGTCCTTCACTTTCATTCACTTATTCCGTGAGGAATAACAGCCATGGGAGCCGACCTCTCTGAATGCTGGTCACATTATCAGAGACCTGGCATTTTTGGAAAACGAGGATGCAATTTGAACTTTTGAAATGCTGTTGGCGAGAGATGCGCAAAGTAAAAACGTTCATCTACATTTCACAATTAACCTTTGCAAAGGATGAAATTTGTTTCTAGAATAAAAATTAAAGCCCGGGACAGGTATAATAACATGTTCATTAGTATAATATTCGTTAATTAATTGATGATGCAAAAGGTCTTGTTATTAGCAATGCCCAGTTGGAACTAATGATCGTTTGCATGATTAAATGGTCAGTTAGTCTCTTGTTTGGAAAAACAACAAAGGTTTCTGGCAAAGAAGCTGAAAAAAGGGTCTGATTGGTTGTGATTTATTAATAGTTCTTGATTCAATTTCTAGTTTGATTGACTAATCCAGTAACTGAGTAATACATATTTAGTAATTAGTAATGATATTTGTAATTTTGTTGTAAACAGGTAGCTAGAGTCTGCAGAGTCATTCCAGACCAGGCTACTTTTAACAAGGTTTGTTTTTCATTTGTGCTGCATCAGTTATCTGTTCAGTGAGCCCTTGCCTTTAAAGGATGCTGGCCTTTGTCCGTGGCTGAGATTTAGTTTAAGGTTAAATGCCTTGCCCTTAAACTCATCCGCCGGGCCAAAGTGTGTGGCAAGGTCACCATTGCAATCAGCCTAGTGTTAACACAATGGCTGCTTGTCCCCTAATGGATTAGCTCTACAGTTCCTCATTGAGTCACTACACCACCCTGCAGCCCTTCACAGGCCTTTCCAGCCCTGCTGCCCTTTCACACGGCCCTAATTTTGAAATGAGTTTTATAACTGGACAGTAAACTTCCAGTGGCTTAATGATGATGGCTTCTTCATCTGCCCAAATGCTCCTTTTGTCCGGCCCTCCTCAGGCCCTGGACCCTGCCCCCGTTCCCTCTGGTCACACCAGGCCTTAAACCCTGGTTCACCCCACTTTATAGTTCCACAGATAATCCCCTAGAACACACACACACACACACACACTTACACATAGACCCTCAGGCTATTATCTCCACTGAGGCCTGCTCTGTCTCCTTCTCCCTCTCTTTCTCTCTGTTGCTGCCGACTTCAGCAATGGCATTCAGCTGGAATGTTTGCCTTTGTTTGTGTGGCCTACTGGAAAGCCATGAATGACCTTAGCTCATCTGCTATCCTCACTAGCACCGATTTGCACTTCAGGGCCCAGCAGGTAGTCCCGCGGAGAGGGAGGAGGGGGTTTTGAAGGAGGTTGAGGGGCTTTTATAAGGAAATTAGAGCCGTGGACTGCCACCCGGATAGTAAACAACAGTGCGAGTCCTCACACCCTTGGCGTCAGGTAGCCCAAATGAAGTGAGCAGAAAAGGGAATTCTGCTGCGGGAATTTTCACATGGTGGCTATTTTGTTTTCTTGTTTTGTTTTTTTGACAGTTGAGCTGCGGGATTGTTTTCTTATTATAAGAGTCAGACGTGCTAATTAGCACCTTGGTCATTGTACTTCCTCCCCACCTGATACTCTTCTCTCATGTCTCGGTTTGGCGGTTGAACCTCATCTGCAGATGACTTTCCATTTTTCCAGCAATATTCAGGCCTCAGCCTGCCATGTTACATAATATATGGAAGCCATTCTCATGTGGGAGGTTAGAAAGGTGTATTGGTTTGTTCATTAATGTCAGAACAGTAGCAGCTGCGAATTTAGGTAAATGACTCTCCTGTAGCTCACTCCAAGCTGCTCCAAACAACCCTCATGTGTTGGGCAGCTGCTGACTCAGCAGACAAAGCTGTGGCACTCCTCTGGGAATCCCAAGAGAGGAAGAACCCCTCTCCCCTACCCCCTCCAAATTTAACAGCACCAAGCACAAGATCTCCAAGATCCCCCCCACATGGCTGGTCATGTGACTCGTCTTTCCTCAGGTGGCAGTGTCAGGGATACTTCCCCTTTGTCAGGGATTTTAGCAGGAGCTCAATGCAGCGGTGAAGGATGGGCTCGGAGGCGGGCAGGCATTCAATTCACACTCTTTTGTTTTTTTTGCACAGTGTCTTTTGAGGCCAAAGAAAATGCTGGGTTTACTCATTATCTCCATTTGAAATGGGCTATTTAAGACAGGCCATGTCAAAGTCAGGGGCTTAGACATAAATCACACTGACAGCTCTTTTCCCCCAGTTGGACTTGTGGCCGCCCTGATATCATTTAGATCACTGTAGAGATTTCACTTTTGTTCCACCTGATAACTAACATTCAATTAACAATATTCCTACCACTTAAAATGTCAAATATATTCGGATGCACTGCCTGAGACTCTCTGACATGTCCCATGTGTGGTCTGAATCAGCAATAGCTAGACAAATTTCACAGTCAAACTCAAGCCCAATGTTTAGACAAATGTGGCTGATTGAGAGAAATGAGCGCATGAAAGCCCCATAAGGACTAATGGGGGCCCTGATTGGCTCACGTGGTGGTTTACAGCAGCCCTCACACTGGCTGCGCCCTAATATAACCATTGGAGAGGAGGTGAGAAGAGCTGCACACAACTTGATTAAAACAACTGTTGACTGTGTCTGTGGTAATGAACTGGAACATCAGTCACACGGCTCAGTGAAGCGTGACACCTGGGCCAGTAAAAGGACATGCTGATAATAAGAGTGTTTATGAAATGTAACAACCGATTCCACAGTTTATTTCAGACATCACATGCAATTATTATTTCGAGGTTTAAGTGAGTATTTTCAGCCAAAACTCACACAAAAACCCAACATATAGATGATTCTACATTAGCGTTTTGATGTCTATCATCGGGTAAGTCTGAATTAATCTAATCAAGTTGTTGGGGGGAAATTTTGGCAATAAGGAGAGACTAGTGTTGAGTGCATCTACCCTGCTATCAAGTAGATGTGAGTTTACTCAGACCTACTATTTACCTGACAAATTCTTTCTGACTTGACATTAATTAGTTGGCAGAAAACAGATACAGCAGTCCTAAGGCTACTGTACAATCCATGTTGAGATATTTCTTTTTTTTATGCACGTGTTCAAGCACAGTGAATCATTAAAAATGAAATTGCAGGCTAAATAATGCCCTGACAATACAGAGTTAGACTTGACAGCTGATTGTGTTTCCCATTCAGTGTCAGGAGATAAGGAAAGTGTGCTTACAGCATTTTAGATAGAAAAAGGTAGAAAGCGCTGGTATTGGATTGCAGGCTTTTTAACTGAGTGACAGCATTTGGCAGTTTATGAGGAAATTTGACTCAAGGAAAAAAATTTGGTTTCCTACATATTGATGCAAACTGAAGAAACGTCACTTAACCTTTGAACTCCTTGGGTTTTTCCTCTAGATGAGTTCCCTCTCCTCTTGGCAATATCATGATAAGATAGTAGGACTGATCACTGAGCTATAATGACCTATAATCCCCAACATCTGCCAGCGCCTGTTGATTTGTGATGCATTTCCGTTTATTTATTTTGACCAGATGAGCCTCTGGTATTTATAGCGGGAGTAAAACCCCAGTGTAGGGTCAATCCCAGGCAAGGCTACGAAGACAAAATGCTCAAGCTGACCTTAGACAGATTCTCCTGTCTCTGAATTGGCCCCCAATAAAAAAGTTGGGTGTGGCAGTGAGAGACTGAACTGAGCTTGTGCATGAGAGCGAAAGTTAAGATTTGAAGATTTCCTCCCTTTCTCGAATACCTCCACATGACAAAGTGGCCACGGCAGATGTTGTGGCGTGCTGGGGGTCACGCGTGGCTGTGTGGCAGCGGTGAGATGTGGATCCCCTTCTTTGTTTCCTCCCGCAACTCTGCAGGCCTCCAAGAGCATCTGTCACCACAGGGGGTCAGCAGGGCCAAGATGAATGAGCCCCCGGTGGATTCCCTCCCTCCTTGGCAAATGGCACAGGACAGAGGAGGGCATAGGGGACTTGGGGGAGGGGTCTGTGTGTATGTGTGTGTGTGTGTGTTTGTTTGCATGTGAGTGAGAGAGAGAGAGAGAGAGAGAGAGGGCTTCTGCTGTACTGAGGGAAAGAGTGGGATTCCCATTTCTTTCTATGAAGGATCATGACAAAGGTGATTTGAGACCTACCAGAGAAGATTGAAACTCCATATGCTGCCTGGATACCAACAAATTCTTGCCAAAAGGATTTATTATCTGTCATGGACTGTATCTGAAAAAAAAGGCTGCCTTCGCATTTGGGATTTACCGCAACTGATTTGGATTTTAAGGGTTCATCCTGTGGTCGAGAAGTCATGGAAGGTACAGGAGAAGTTTTTTTTCTTTCTTTAAACTGCTTCCCGTGTGTCACATGTGGCCCTGATGTAGCATTAATGAGATGGGCTTTTAGCACCTAATTTAGAGAACATGGAGAGATGTTTGTCTTTTTTTTCCTCACTTCTTACCCCCATCCCCCTTTCTCTCATGTCTTTTCACCACAGCTTTTCTAATGTTAAGAGTGTGCTGAGCTCTTTCCCGCATTTCAGCTATTGGTATGGACTTTTACATGTTCAAGCATAACAATGAAGTGAAAACGACTGAGATATTTATCAAATTCCCATTAACATCTTATCTTATTATCTTGTGCTGAGGACTGGAAAAAAAAAACTAATTCAATCAATAATAATTTTTTACTCAAGTAAATCCTGGATTAACTCATTTTTAGTTACCTGTAGTTGCGTAATTAGCAAATGATCAAGTGTCAAGTTTAACTGTATGGACAGTAACAACTGTGGAAAGAGTTCTGAGGCATCTGCTGATTGAGAATGTGATCAGACCAGGTTAAGATTGGGAGTAAGTTTACTCCTACCTCTGTTGTAAACGCTGTAATGTTATTATGCAGTTGAGGGACAAACAAAAGGATCAGAGAGAAAGAAAAATGCAGGGTTAAAAATTCTGTTCTAAAATTATCAAAAGTTTTAGGATAAATGTTTGTTATCACCTTGAGGTTTAATTTACAACTTGTGAAACACGTTAAGACTTTTAATGACTTTAACCCAAACCAAAACTGTGACCATCTGCACTGAACTCATTTTTATGTGTACTACTGTCAGTAAATTCAACTGCCATCAAAGTATTATTTTCATGTACATTTTTCTATCAAATATATTATTAAGTAGCCATATACACAATAGGTGTGTGTGCCCATGCACATGTAGATGCACTTGCATTACAGAGGCTATGCAAGAAATGTGTTTGTCTTTAAACATCGCCTTGAACTCTGGATGGGCTTTAAGTAAGAAACTAAACCGGTGCATCAGTCTAAACATTCCCTCAAATTACTGGAAAACCCGGGACCTTATGAAGTGCCTCAGGTCGGGTCTTGTGTCTAGATTTACGGCGCCTTCGTCTTCATCTCATGAGCCATCTGCGTCTCCTTCTGTGTCGTCTACCCTTCACAACTAGATAAGCATCAAAATATTTCAAGACTCTGCTCCCTGGGTAGTAAGCAGAGTGTGAAACCTTTGGTGGAGATTCATATCATACACCCAGTGGAAGCTGGAACAGTACATTTCACATGATCAATGCGAGGCTGATTTCTGATATAGTTTGTTTTTTTTTTAAATCTTGCATAAATTTGCAGTAATCACTCTACCTGCCCAGGAGGTAAAACAGCAGTGGTTTCTGTCTGACACATTGACGTTTTTTAACTCATTAGTTTGATTAGCTGTATCAAGCTGGCTAATCATTCACAAAATAAGTTCCAATCAGTAAATGCAAGTTGAACCAGTTTGTGTACACTTGCTATTTGAAGGACTTGGACCCCAGACCAGCCTCCCTGTTTCAGAATAGCAGCACACAGTCAGAAGTGATGACTGGGTAGATTGTGACAGTCAGTATTTCGAAGGGCACTTTGCTTCTGTTATATCAGAGCCTGTGAGGCTAAACAATACTTTGTCAAAGGGTCAAAGTAACCGGCAAATCCATTCAGAGAGTGACTGTGTGTATTGAGTGCAGCTACAAACTAAAACACCCAATTGTGTTTTATGAAAATAGCCCTGGGGCCATGGTATCACATAACACCTTTTTTTTAAAGCCTTGTAATAGTGAGTACATATGTCATGGTTTGTGCCACTCTTATTGTTTGAGTGGCCATAAGTGAACCCATTCATCCTGTGAATGGGCATTTGGACACTGCACTTTAAATGCAGTGGTTCATTACCACAGCACTGTTTTGTTTTTTTTTGTTTTTTTTTTAATCTTGCCTAAATATATATATATTACTGAGTCCTTCAATTTTATTTTCTTCATACAAGTGAAAACTGAAACTGCCACAGTGCTCACAATTATTTCAGCTGTTTGTTGAAATTAAAAATATTCATTTGGTAATTTTCCTGGAAAAATTGTTATTTTCTTGAGATATGCTTCAGCAGTCTGCTTTAATCTGGAATTTGGTTAATAAACTTGTTTTAGGAAAAACATGTATTGAAAACTAAATCAGACACAAAATGTTTTGTTAAGATTATTGGTATTAAGATTCTTTGGATTTTAGCCCTAAATTTGGTGCTTTTACACTGGCTAATACTAGCTCCCTAGTGAAAACCTAACCCCAGTATGTTGCAGCATATCTTAGGAGGTACAAAAATGTTTCATTTGCGTTTCACTGAATCATTGACTGTGACAGTCTGGGAGCTAATCAGAGATCTCCCTGCTCTCCCCCAGGTCTCGAAGCACTGAGTGAAATGTCCTTGCTGAAACTTTCTGCTGAGTGGTAGTGACCCAGCATGTAGCAGAGGTGAACGAGCCCCTTCACTCCTGGGAACAATCTGACAACGTAAGTCCCTTTGTTTTTTATGCTGTACTAATGTGTTATCTGCTAGAAATTCAGCTGTTACCTCAGAGCATCTGTGTTCTCATACTGTCGAGGCCTTGGTCCTCTCAAATCCACGGAGTAGAGATTAGTGTATCTTATTGTGACCTGGGGTCATATTCATGCAATCTGTTGATGCCACCCAGGAGGTGAGGGATGGCCTTGACTGACCATCTGACTGGCTCAGAGGCAGTTTTTAAAGTCACCACTCACTGACATGAATACCCCCATTTTAGCCAGTAGTCTTTTAACATTGAACCATTTCTCACCAGTAGAATCCACTCATGTTTGACCATCTATCAAGCAGGCTGCAGCCACTGACTCACCTGAAATACCCCCCCACCCACCTCCAGCCCTGCCACTACAACTGACCTTAGCAACCACCCGAGTCACACCCCCAGAAACATCCGTTAAATAACCTCTGCCACAGTCATGCTTTGTTTTAAGTTGTGCAGGTGATAAAAGGTCATTCTCTGTGTTCACCTCCGGCCCGTGCGCAGTTAATGACAAACCTGTCCACTGAGGCTTGAGGGTCATCCAGCCAAAGAGGCCTCTGGAGCCTCCTTTGACTACACAATCGAACAGGCACCGGCTGCTTAAAAACGCCCTCAGGCACTCATTTCTTTCTTTCTTTCTTTTTTTTTCTTAACCCCTTCTGTCATTGTTTCCCAGTGCAGCCACCTTCCTCCATCAGTTAAGCAAGAAATACTGTAGCTTCATTCTGTTAAGCTGCTTATCTCTTTGACAGCACAGTCAGGCACTGTTAATCTTGTCTTTTGTCTGGGTTGGTCAGATTCCTCCCCGGGAAGGTTGTTAGGTAAACACGGGGTCTGGAACTTGTCCAGACGTGGGCAAAGAAGAAAGGAGAAGAAAGGCAACTCCAACTTGATTCCCACCCTGCCCGTTATTGACAAAATAAAAAGGTTCAGGGCAAAAGACTCGGTGTATCTACAAGATATTAATTAACTAACTGTCATATTCAGTGTGAAGAACAGTGCAGCCAACACAGAAAAAAGTTTTACACGACATATATATATTAAGACATGGTTACGGTTACAAAGATTTCGATTGCAAAATGTGCTCCAGAAAGGCTCAATTGATAAACAGAAATTGAATCGATAACTATATTTAATCAGCTCCTAGCATGCATGCCTTTGCTGCTGCTTTGTCATATATGATAGTGAGCTGAGTATTTCTGGATTTTAGACTGTTGGTTGAACAAAACATTTGTAGACTGCACCTCGGGGTCTTGGATGAACATTTTACACTACTGTCAGACATTTTATAGTCAAAATGACTAAATGATTAATCAAGAAAACAATTTGCAGATTAACAAATAATTCAAATAATTATTAGCTACTTTTAAAGTACTCATCTAATCAGTTTGAGTGAGTTTTTATTTAAAAAAAAAAATCACACCTTTTACTGATGTATGTTAAGTGTTAAATAGCTTCACTTATCTCAGTTTTGTGTCATGTTTTCATTTGGAAAATTTGCTGCAGCTACAGTTCACATTTGTGCACTTGTGCACCTTTGCCCCCAACAAAACAAATACTGTATTTAAAAGCTGCGTCAGTAGTAACACATGCAAATAAATGTGTATGCACATCTACAATAAGGGGCTAATATTGTGTTGGAAAAACACAGCAGTTGTGAAAGGTCAGTCTGAGATTAGTCAAATTACTAAACTCTGAGCTCAAGTTTACGTCAACTGAAAACCGTCAAAGCTAAAGAGACACGTAAACTTGTTATGTAAGTGCTTCAGCATCTATGACAGATCTATGTCAGGCCTGAATGAGGAGCATGAGCTTTTTTCCAAACAGCTAAAGTCTGCAACATTGGCCTCCACTTGACTGTTGTGGTGTTTATGAACCACAACGCTGGTCTGCACCAGTCAAATGTAGTCCAAGGACAAACATGGAAGGCATTACAGGCTAAATGTTCGTGTCAGGAAAACAGCCAAAACCTCCCTTTATGTCCTTTTTCAGCTTTTCATCCCACACAATTTGAACACTCTTGATTACTGGCTTGGTATTAAAAACATCTAGTGACATGTTTTGACAAACTAAAAAAGTGGGAGTTTGAGTAGGAAGCGCTTTGTTAAAATGAATGGACACTGTGATGTAGCTTAGCCATTGGTCAGTGATGATTCTCTCCACATTTGGAGAGCTATCTGTTTCTCTGTCTCTTTCTTCTTTGAGACCACATGCCTAGTCCTCTGTCCAGCTGCCACCTGCCACCAGAGAGCCAGCCAACCCTGAGCCCACACAGCCGACCCCAGCAGATGTCCCAGAGTGGACACTGGGGTGGAGGGGGCACGGGGGCAGAGCAGGCAGAGTGACACAACAGACAGAAGGAGAAAGAGCCAAAAAAAGATAGGGAAAAAACCATTGGCCTTGGCCATTATGTTTGGGCTGACACAGAGAAATTATGCATGTGCATGCGTGTGTGTATGTTATAATTATATATATGTTATTTTTATGGAATAAGACAAAAGATACAGCACACACTAAAGGGGTGCAGCTAATGATTATTCTCATTATTAGTTTGATCATTTTGTTTCTTGATTAACTGACTGTCTGGTTTATGGCATGTCGGAAAATGCCAATCACAAATTCTCAGAACCCAAAGTAATGTATTGAATTTGCCTCTTGTGTCCAACCAACAGCCCAAAACTTTAACATAGTCAATTCATTATCATATAAGTCAAAGAGATGCAATCTTTTCATTTTAGAAGCTGAAACAAGCAAAGTTTTAGCATTTATAGATTTTTTTTTTGAAAAATGTACATTGTTTAGTCATCGAATCCTTTCAGCTCTGCTCACTTAAGATGAAGATAAAGCTAGGGTTTGCATACACTGCGCTGTCAACATAACTGATTTGTACCTGCTCTAAAATATAATTATACTATTTATTAAACACCACAAGAAGGGCCAGGGCTGAAAATGCAAAATACATCAGTCTGGTGTCCCACTGGTGCTTCGACAATTAAAGGGTTAATTCTTATAGTAACTGTAAGACCATTTCTATGGAGGCAGCTAGAGCTTGATGCACAAATGATAATGCTTAAAGAATAAATGCAGCTGAAGGGTTTCTAATTGACAACCAGCCAACTGACCAGCACTGGCCTAACCCTCAGAGGGATACAGCTGTGTTTATTTGAAAATATGAATGCATGAATCATCACCTATTGCTGTTTTGAAGTCTGTAGACCCTGTTGTTCTTATGTAAGGGATTAATCAGTGAATAGAGATCAACAGCATCATGACTGTGCATCTTTTTCCTTTGCTTCCACAGATAATGGGGAATTCATACGCCGGGCAGCTGAAGTCTGCTCGATTTGAAGAGGTTCTCCATAACTCAATCGAGGCTTCACTGCGCTCGAGCAGTGGAGATCCACAGCCCATCTTCACACAGCTCTACCTAGAGCCAGAGTCGTATCCTGGTAACATGGAAGGTATGATCAAAACAGGATACGGTTTTAAATTGCACAAGGATTATAGGAAATATTTCTCTTTGTTGTCTTAAAGGCTGCAAATTAAATAATAATAATACGTTATTAGAAAATTTTCTGAATTATTTGGCTTTCATGAAGTTGAAATTAATGAATAATGTCTGCTGTCGTGTTTACATTACTAAAGATGATTTTTGTCATGCATCTCGGCTTTATATTGTATGTGAAAGTGCCGATTTAAAAATAATGTGATTTCAAATCTCCAACAGACATGAAGTCAAAAGCCAACCTTCACGGTGGTGAGCCACCAGGTCACGATCTCATGAACGGCCACTCTTCTAACGATCTGGAGGAGCTGGAGGAAGATGATGACTCAGACAGCAGCAGCCCTCCTCTTCCCTACCTACAGGCTCCTGCACCAGACGGCTGCTGCACATTTGACGGTACTGAACCCCCAGGCCTTAACTGAGACTATAAAATCTCAACATGTTTATAGTAAAGGGCAAAAATAATCTTATAAAGTATCTTAAGACAAAAATACAACCATCCTTATAGAAGATGTGTCTGATAGCCAGACCAGTTTAATCTAAAGTCCTTTATTTTTTCAAATATCAAATCTGCTTCCTCCTCCTTTCTCAGGGTTCTGTCAGGCTGGCAAGGACCTCCGCCTGGTCTCCATAGCAACGGAGCCCATTGAAGTCCCAGCAGGCTTCGAGCTGGTGGGCGCCAAGTCCCCCAGTGTTCCCGAGCACATCCTGGTGTGTGCCGTGGACCGCCGTTTTTTGCCTGACGAGAATGGGAAAAATGCACTTTTAGGTCAGTCTGTTCCCATGGTCTGAGATAAGAGTGAAGGAGAGAGAGAGATAGCTATCATTTCTATCAGATAGCATCATTTTAAAGTTCCTGGTAGAATGAATACATTCTGTTGTTAGCCTTATGTTTGTGAAATAAACAATAAACACTTTTGGTTTCTTCTACATTACCTTCAGGGTTTTCAGGAAACTGTGTGGGCTGTGGTGAGAAGGGTTTCAGATACTTCACTGAGTTTTCGAACCACATCAACCTGAAGTTGTCCACCCAGCCCAAGAAGCAGAAGCACTTAAAATACTACCTGGTGAAGAATTCTCAGGGTGCTCTGTGCAAAGGACCCCTCATCTGCTGGAAAGGTAAAAAAGAAAAAAAAAGAAGAACACATAATGCATATTACACTTTGCCCTACAGTGCACAGACTTCTCTGATGATGGTGCCTTTACTTACTGTATGTCACAGTTTTTCCTCATTCCTCTCTGTGCCTTCTCAGACTGTAAAACCCGTCAGTTCTCCAGCAATGCGTCAACCTCCAAACCCAGCTCGTCCTCCTCTCTCAGCAGTAAAGAAAACGGAGGCACCAGTGGACACAGCTCCTCTCCCTTTTCCCTCTCAGGTGAGACTCCACACCATGCAGAGGCACATATTGTGAGATTTAGCGAGTTAGTTCATTATGCTAATGTGAAAAAACAAAAACAAAAATGCATTTAAAATAGTGCTTAAGCCGAAGCAAAATAGAACAGTTGTTTCAAATTAATATATAAGTATGCAAAAACGTTTTGCATTTAGATATTTCACCAAAAACAGTCATTGGATCTGTTGGTATATGCTGACAGGTTTATATTGTTGCCATAGAGACAGGTTGTGTTGTCTAAGACCTGAAATTTATGAGGTGAGCACAGACTCTTGCAATCAGTCTTTGACATATATTCTCGTGTCTTAGTGGAAATTTTTCAGTACTAAATAACCTGATATCAGTTGCCTATATCACTAATATTTTCAGCCTAAAAAGGCAATTTTATACATTTGAGTAAGATGTCATACAGAGTGAAAATTCAACATTAGTGTAATGCAGTAACAGCCTGGATCATTTGTTGAAGCGAAGTAACTGCTGAATGTGGTATGAATATCAGAGAGAGTTTCTGCCTCTCTTTGAGGAGATGATGTTCCTCTCTGACCTGTCACAACAGGAGCGCATGTTCCTTCTTTGATTGAAAAAAAGCTCCTGGGCTTATGGTATTGATTTGTTCTGAACCTGGAAGCTGCCTGTCAGCAGAGATCTCACACATTAATGTGTTAGACAGCTGAGCTGTGGGGCTCGTTGTTGGGATGTCTCTTGTCTGAAATCTCCTGACCACGACCTTCAGGTACATCCTGCTCCCAAAGAGGTCACTGACACTCGCTTAGGAAGCCAAGAGGTTAGACACCGAAACATCAACCTCTCGGTCTCAGAGCCAAACGGCTGTTTATCCTGAAATGATTAACAAAAAGGAGAGTTATATAACATATTGTTTGTGTTGTGTAATGGAAAGAGTCTGTTAAAATTGAACATTTTTTGATACTAGCATGATGATCCAAGGCAACCAAATGATTAATCAGAGGAATGGAGGGTGTTGTTTTTATCTGTCCAAAAGATCTGTAGTCAGTCTGTGCACAAGGAAACACAGTGCACTAGACAGTGTTGATGTTATACATGTTACAATGTTACACTTCTGTTTTTATTTTTAGATTCTCCACCCACCAGAACGACACAAGCATCCTCTGTCTTTTTCGGGAGTCAGGATCTCAGCAGAGACTGCAGTTTCCTCAAACCTCTGGCCTCCACACCTGGAAACAAGACTCTACCAATAGGTGAAGATCTTTTTCAGCACACCAGTAGCTTTTGCATGGTTTCATCAGTGAATCATACTGTCAGATTAATTCCATTCTGCCTCCTAACGCATGATATAAAAAATAATAATAATAACATACATGACATAAATCACACTCCCACATACCTAGTTGCATCCAGGCTTTGACACTGGGATTTGCATGGATTTAGATGCTGATAAGCCTTTGCCTTTATGTGAGTGACACTTCAGTGGCCTTACCCTTATGCTGAAAGGTTGCTTAGGTACAGGTGGTTGTTTTCTTCTTTTTTTTTTCCGTGGTTCAGCATGAGGCAGATGGAGCTGTGGCTGACCATGGAGCCAAGATTAACCTCTGCTACGGCCTGCTTAAATGCACATACACACACACATATACACAAACAAACACGCACTCGTAACATGAGCACACAAACACAAGTGTGTGTGTGTGTGTGTGTGTGTGTGTGTGTGTGTGTGTGTGTGTGTGTGTGTGTGTGTGTGCTCTTATATTTGCACACCAATCAATACTGGAGGAAGGAATGCTGTAATGACTTTTTAAGGCCTTGCTATCCGTTAGCCCCTTTACAAGGTTGTGATATTGACAAGCAAAGGCTACACAAACCAATCAATATTTAAGTGTATTGCATACACAGTGAATATGAGATTGCAAAAATTCCAGTCGGGTTATTGACAATAGACGATCATGTATAGAAAATCTATAAACCACTGTTAGTACTGACTCATTTTTATGTATTACTCTGTCCCTGCAGACAGTTGCAGCTGGGAGAATATTTTATATCTACATGTATTAGTCAGTAATATTTTTTTTAATCCACATCAGTGGCAATGGTGGTCTGTCACTGACATATCTCAACAACTATTGGCTGGATTGCCATGCTTTTCCTGAGTGTATTAATGTGTGAATGTGTGTGTGTTTCCAGTACCCACAGCTCTGAGGGTGAACGGGCCGACTAATGGTCTGGGCGTTGATGGGCGTCCTCCCTTACTGAGCCCCTCCCAGGTCTCCTTAGGGCCTCAGGTTCAGGGGTATCGCACAGCTGACTTAGGAGACAGTCCCGGTAAGTCCTTCTATCTCTTATCTATGACAGTGAACTCACATCTGTAGAAACAGAGGAACATGTTTTACATTTGTCATCAGGCTCTTTTGCTCTGTTTTCTATTTTTACGTTGTTCTCTGTGTCTGTTTATGATGTTCAGTATCTTCTGCCATGAACTCGGGCCCTCCAAAGAAGCGCCACCGGAGCTGGCATCCCACCACGTTGGTGCCCGTCCCACCGACAGCCGTCCCTGTTCCAGCCATCCGACCAATTGTTTGTTCCCCAGGTCAGTTCCTGAACCCCATCAGGACGGCTCTTTGAGCTACAATGCATTCTGCATGAGTCAGCTTGAGCTGGGTTGTAAATTGACCCTCATATGTCATGTATCGCTTTTTTAGCTCATTGCACTGTGTGTGCATATGTGTGTGTGTGTGGTGTGTTTCTGTGCCCTTTGAAGCATAGACTGTGTTGTTTATAACCATCCCTTTCCCTCCGTCTGGTTTGGGGAGTATGCCACATCCCTGACGTTCATTGGTTGTTAGGGATGATTCACCAAGCATCTCCATGGAGATAGAGATGGAGACTTTGTTGCAGAAATTATTTTTAAAAAATTGCATGATTGAAGAAGACTTCTGCCACATCATGTAATTATTGTTAAATATACTACCATTATTTCAAATAAAATTTGTCTCCTAATTAACAGCCACAAATACTAATGCAGTGTTTTCTGGCTGATATGTTCAATCTTAACCTAAGCTGCAGCTCAGCTGTACGTGACCAATCCTTGTATTGACATGTCATTCCTTTATTTCCATCCAGGCTCTGTATTAGTCTCCTCTCCTCAGCCACCTGTAGCTGGAGTCATTCAGCCCCAACCTGTCACTGCCGGAGAGACAGTCATCGTCCCCGACAACCTGCTTAACTCTTCGGGTGTTCGCCCTGTCATCCTCATCGGTACGAGCTTTATTTCAGTGATCTGCTCCTTCTTAATACTGCAAATTAAGCATCTCCGTGCAGAACCTATCAGAACAACCTATAGCAATGTCAGAATAATAGAATCAGATGAGTAGAACAAAGCAAACTGAAAATTAAGATATCCAGTTAATGATAATTAATTTTACTTGTTAATCACATACTTTTAGCCTCTGTATGTTTCAGTTTTGTCTACTGAGGACTTTTCTTTACAGGGCACGGCACTTTACCTTATTTCTATGGGAATGTCGGGGATATAGTGGTGAGCCCCCTGCTGGTCAGCTGCTATAAGAGCAGCCAGCTGACAGAGAAAACCCTGGAGACTTTGGGCCTCAACAGAAATCAACTACTCAGTGTGGAGACGATGATTCTGCTCACTTTACAGTATCTTGCACGTTTAGGTAAGCAGCAAAAACAAACTCACACAAATCAACTTCTTTCTGTCTCTCTCTCATTCGTGTTTTTACTGAAATGTTGCGTGTCAGCTGTTATCAAATGAACAGCATAGTGGGGTGGATGGCCGTGAGGGGGATGGCCGTGAGGAGCTGTTGTCTTATTCAGAAAAACAAAAACATTCTTGGCAAAATAAATATCTAATATTGGCTACACATAACCTTGTATATTCTCCAAATTTATTGTGACTGGGGTGAACCAAAGTGCTCCAAATGACTCATCGGTGGTTTGGGTTTTCATATTTCAATTTTTTTCCTGCAGGCTCCGATCAGATTCCGCTGAGAGAGGAGCTGGAGCAGATAGTTCTGAAGGCCATGCTGTGCTGTCCTGGGGGTCCCGCCATCTCCCCGTCCCAGCTGCCCTGGTTGGCTCGCCTAGAAGCCAGTGTCTCTGGGGGCAGCGTCCAAGTCGTGGTTACCCACAACTCATTGGGAGAGGGCATTTCTGAGTCACTGCGTTCTCTCATTGAGGGTCCTCACCAACAGCAGTGCCTGCCCACCTACGTGCTCATCATATGTGCCTCTAAAATGAGCAGCAACGAGTTCTGTGTGCTTGTTTTGGGTGAGATTTGCAGCCCGGCTGCCCCATTTCAGGATTATTTGAACCTGGTTCCTTACCTTATTATCTTGACTGAATTGTACAAGGCTTGTATGTAGAATTTGAAATAATCAAATCTGAAACCATTTCTTGAACACAGGAAAGTACCAAGCACGGGCCTTAGCTGAAGGCATGATGACAACTAATGAGTTTCTGAAGGAAATCAGCTATGAGCTCATCACTGGGAAAGTCAGTATCTTGGCATCTCACTTCAAAACCACCTCACTAGGTGAGTTCTGCATAAAAACGTTCTCTTAAGTGTCTTCACATGTTTTAATTTTGTGCTGTGAATCACTGTGCAAGAGTATGTAGTGATGACATTTCTTTCAAATGGCAGATATTTTAATCACTGAGCAAAATTAAATGAAAAGTGCACTGATATGATAAAGAATATATATGAGTTCTTTAATCACAAATGACATTGATACAGATGATATCTGTAAACTTGTACAGACACTAAACACAACATGTACATGCTGTGTTACACATCAGTCTCTGATGGTGTTTATGATAATTGTGTTTGTGTGAATATGTTCTACATTAAAGGGAATATTTAAGTGCAGCTGTAACTTGTATTCCTGGCTCTGTGTCTCCGCGTGACTATGGTGACTTGTTGTTTTTAGGGGACAATCTGGACAAGCAGCTGGTGCGATACCAACGTCGACGGAAAGGACAGGTCATCCAGCCTTTTCAGGGGGATGTCACTGACCACATCCACTCCCAGGAGGCTGCCAGCATGTCACCACCCTCAGACAGAGGTTAGAGTGCTCTCCATCATACCCACTGTCTATGCTGAGCTGCTTGGCTCATTAGCCCGGTGCAGTCTTTTACCAACCAAAACAATCAATATGTATTTGACACATCATTTAGAGTTATTCTGCAAACATGTCTTAGTGGTTCATGGTCAGAGAGAGTGGTCTGTAAAGAAAAAGTATGAGGCAGAGACCAAACACTAAGGAAACAATGGCTCAATATGCTGTTGACCACTTGGCGTCTGACACGTGAGTCTAAATTGCAGAACATGGCCACAGTCCAGTTTCACTCAGGAATATCACTGCGTCTTATAAGTCAAAAGCTGTGGACTGCAGCTGCATTGGTTGGCTGCAAATGAGAAGATTCTCAGAGTAATCGACAATTATATTGGTGCTATTAACTCATTTTTCTCCTTCTTTGTTTTCCTGTAGCAGAGCTCTTAAATAAGGTATTCCAGATCCACCCGACCCAGCAGAGTGTGGCTCGCAGCCTTCTCTCTCAAGTCTGCTCCATTGCTGACTCAGGGATCCAGAACCTTGACTTGGGCCGCTTCTGTAAAGTGGACTTTCTTGTTTTGGTCCCGCCCTCTCACATTCTGGTGCACCAGACGGCACAGCGCATCCGACAATCAGGTTTGCGTCCAACACTGACATCACTAATAAAGATTCAAGGATGAATTTTCCACCTGCTGAGACCTTCAGTATTCAAAACCTTCCATTCCAGTGTCATTTCATTTTGTTGTGGTTACAATATTATAACAGTTGAGTCTCATCGCCATTTGTCATCCTGTGTGTTTTTTTTGTTTTTGCGCAGGAGTGCTTGTGGACCTGGGATTGGAAGACACCTCCTCAGCCCACCAGAAATCAGACAAGTACGTGGTGCGTCTGGACGGTGATGTTCACGCCAGGATGGAGGCCTTCATGAGGAAAGTCAAACAGAACCCCGACACCCTGTTTGTCCTCATTCACGACAATTCGCATGTCGACCTCACAAGGTACGCTGACCCCAGATACACAGGAAGTCACACTTAAAGATTATGAGAACTGACATTGCTTTGCTCTGTCGATAATCAGAGGCAGTGAGAAAATATGAATTGTTGTGGCTGCAAATGTAGCCTTGTTCTTTTTATGCTCTGATTAAAGTGGAGAGGGGAGAACACCTGCAAGCAACGGAAACCAAATACAGGAAACCTTGAATTCTGGTAAAATGTAGACCAGATCATTTTTTTGGTTTGTTTTTTCATTCGTTCTTTTCCTGGATTTTGTGTTGAGGCATTTTGACTTCGTGTGCTTTTTTTGGCCATTCAAAGATGGTTGTTACTGCTGCTCATGCCAAGATCTTGTGTTTATTCCAAGCGAACTGCTGCCAGAAACATAAAATAGATCACTTCCTGTTTCCAGAGCGTTTTTCTTGGGAATGACCTACAACACAGTGGGTAGTTAGAAGAGCAAACACAAAAGCTTCCATGAACCATGTCCTTAATCGAGTTGTTATTTGTTAAATGTTATTAATAGCTGTGGTAGAATTTGTGCAGGAACCTAAAATATCCATCACAACTTTCAAACACTTTGCCCCACTCTCTCTCTCTCCAGTGCTCTCTCCGGCTCTGTGTGCCATGGGGAGCTGCAGGGTCTGGCTGACCGGGTGGTGAACTGCCAGGAAGTCCTAGATGCCATAAACCTGTTGGTCCTGCAGGTCAGCTGCTTCCCATACACACTGCAGACCAGCCAGTCCCGCATCAGCATCCACAACGAGGTTCACTGGCCCTCAAACAACAGTCTGGTAAGTACTTTCATTTTTATACCAAAGAAGCCAAATGAATATTGGAGCTATGTGAAAAAGCCTTAGTTAAAGGGTGCCAGTGGATTTAGAAATTCTACTGGCTTGTGTTGAAAATCAAACAACCATAAAGAGGTATGATGGAGTAAAAGTCATAAAGGGATATTTTGTTGTTTGGGATATTTAAATTCCAAATGTTGCCAGATTACATCTTTATTGCAACATGCAACTGCAGAGGTTAGTTTGTGACTGTAGTGGTGTAGCTGCTCCACCTGGTGGACTTGATAAATAAGAAATATCTTTATCAATATTTCTACACATAGTACATGTTTTGCTGTATGGTGCTGTTGAATCTTGAAAAATATATCAGATATGGTCTGAACTGATTCACGCATTAAATTGCAATACTGTTTACATGTAATGCATAACACTGTCGACACTGCTCATTCAAAAACACACAAATTCAGGTTTATTATTTATCATCATTATTATAATGGGCAGACTTACAGTAATACTAATGCTTTTTTTTTTTTTTAACTTTAACGCATATACCAGAAAATTACTGGGAAATAGCACATAGTTTTCATGGACATTTAAGAGAGTATGCCTCGCTCCTCCTGGGTGCAATGATTTGCTATGTATATCTTTCCTCCAGCAGGGGGAGCAGTCTCCCAATGAGTTGGTCTACTTTGGCCTGAGGGACTACAGCAGATCCCTGCAGTGGGGCGTGGCCAGCCCTATTCTCCGTTGTGATGATGCATTTGAGAAGATGGTCCACACTCTGCTGGAAAGGTCAGTATGGGGCAAACACTGAGAAAAGAGTATGGCAGAGGTGTCACTACCCAGCATTAAATCTTTTACACAGCTTGTCTTTTGTCAAATGGCACAGAGTGAAAATTTCATGAGTTTCAATCATTTTCAGAAACTTAAACCTGTAAAAACCAGTCACTGTGTTCATAAGAAACAACACAATCACCTAAAAAGCTCATAGAAAAATTTAAAAAACTCTTTTATTTTTTATTCCAGACATCCTCACCTACACAGCATGGTAATCCGCAGCTACCTGCTGATTCAGCAGTACACTGAGGCCATGATGGCCCTGACCTCTTCCCCATCTCTGAGAGACCACATAACTCCAGAGACTCTGGCCATGGTGGAGGACCTGATCAATGCCCCTAGCAGAGAGGGCTCCCAGGGCCGGGGCCACATGCTGCTGGTCCGCGTGCCCTCACTGCAGCTAGCGATGCTGGCCCGGGAGCGACTAGAGGATGTAAGGGATAAGCTGGGGCTCCAGTTGTGCTTTGCGGTGCTGCTGGGAAGTCCCGCCTCAGAACTCAACCTGCCCAGAAACTTCACCAGCCGCCTCAGAGTGAGAATGAAGTGAAACCACAGTCACTTCTTTTAAATGTGTTTTCTACTAAACATGTTAAATATTTATAAAAAAAAAAAAAAAAAAAAAAAAAGTAACTCAGGCTTTTTCAAACAAACCGTGTTAAGAAAATCAGCCCCATGAGTAAAACACCCAGGTTCCTCAATGTTTGAAAAGGTATCAGGATTTGAATGAAACTGAGTTTTTACGGTGAAGTCTGAGGTAAATGACTTTATTCCCAGAACTGGCTTATCACATGTCTTCTGCTTGTTTTCTCAGAATATTGAGGTCAGTCTCAGACCTCATTTAAACTATGTGACACCAAAACTCTGAAACCCTGACAGATCATGTATTTAAACTTTATTTTTAACTCTTTTTAAAAGTGTGACTTGTTCACCTTTTAGTTTAGACTACAGCCTTAAAATGAAGGTTTTTGAAAGATATTATATTTTTATTGTTTAATAATATCATACTATCATTGTCAGACCAACATGCATTATTGGCCTAGTATTAAATGACATATTTAACTAAGCAGTAAACATTATGCGATAAATGTGTTTTGCTGCAGGCGTGGCGAGGCTGTGAGAATGAAGACTGGGTACCACACACCTATGAGGATCTGGAGGGGTTGCCCTGCATTGTCATCCTCACAGGGAAGGACCCTCTTGGAGAGACTTTCCCCAGGTAGCCTCATACTTCACATACTACTCATTAAACATGGCAGTATATCAGATTCTCTCATGGAGCACGTAGTACAGTTCCCTTTAGCTCATCTATAATTGCTCTTGGTGTGCAAGAGCGGACAAGAGAGGTCCTGTTACTTTTGTGCTGCACTCAGTGTCTCAATCCTGTGTCGTGTTTCTGTGCTACATCAGTATCAGTAAATTTGTAGTGGTGAATTTATAGCACATGCATTAAATTAGTGTGCAACACCTTTTGTCTATGAATTTTCAAAACTAAAGATCTGTCGGTGGGAATATGAAAATATACAGTAACTAAAAATATACATTTTTATACATTTTCTCAGCAATAGTCTCCTTCTTCTCACTTCCAGGTCTCTGAAATACAGCGACCTGCGTCTGATAGACTCCAGTTACTTGACTCGAACAGCCCTGGAGCAGGAGGTGGGTCTGGCCTGCACGTATGTGTCCATGGGTGTTGTCCAGGAGCCCAAGAAGGCCACTGTCCCTCGGGAATCAGATGGAGAGAAGGCAGCCACCAGCTTGAATGACGGAGATGAGCTGGAAAGGCCTCAGAGCAACGGCAGCGCTGCAACCAGAACATCTGGTGAGTCCCTGACCTCAATGAGATGAAGAATCTCAGGACTGAAGACGCAAACACACGCCACAACTGTCGACAGCTTAGCCACTCTGAGTCTGTTTACTGCATTTTATATTATATTCAACTAGTTAATATGATGGAGGTTTTTACAAAAGTTTTTTTTTTATCTTTCACATTTTACCTCCTTCATGTCTTCACTCAGGTTCCTTAGCAGAGAACAGAGTCAGTTCATCTGACATTGCAGACTCTTCCCAGAAGCCATGCACTTCCACCTGCACCCCTGAAACTGCCACCGTCTCAGATATGGGCACCGTGACACAAGGATTCAAACAGGAGTGCGATTCCCTGGGCAGCCAGTTCACCCCCAACCCCTCTAAAACCTCCAAGACTCCTCCTTCCCTTTACTCCAGTTCCTCTTCTTCCTCCCCCTCCCCATCTTCCTCCTCTACTCAGAGGCCCAGTCAGTCCACGCAGTGCAGTCAAGACTCTAAGCCCGTTCGAGTGTCACCAAGGACAGTCATCATGTCCCGAGCGGCGTACAACCTGCTGGCGGGGGAGTCGGGGAGTCATCTGAGTTCCTTCTCCCTGCTGCCTCATGCAGATGTGGCCTGGAGCAGCCCACTGAGGCCCCTTATCACTCACAACCTGGAGGGGGCAGAGCAGAGCATGTACTATCGCCAGTGGACCATCGCCAGGCAGCATCATGCTGATTATGAAGCTCCACCTGTGGCGAATCCACGACGCTTGTTACTAAGTGGACCCCCACAGGTAACAAAGCACAAGTACTACTTTCCCCGCATCATGCAATTGATTGAATCATGTAACTACAAACATGAGAAATCACTTTTTTTCCTATTACTCTTCTGTTGAAAATGAAAAAATAAAATCAAGATGTGTGGTTATGGGCAATTAATTGTGTATACCTGCATCATAGAAGTATTACAAGGATGGGTTTTTTTTTTTTTTTGTCCTTTGTTAGGTGGGGAAAACTGGTGCCTACCTGCAGTTTCTCCGTATCCTGTTTCGGATGTTAATCAGACTGTTGGAGGTTGATGTGTATGATGAGGAAGAGGACGGGGAGGATGGTGAGGATCTTTGGGACTTACTGTTTATTTTGATTTCACATGTTTTTAAAGATATCAGATAATGGAAAATTAAAGAGAGTGGAATTTGAAACTAATGATAGATTGCCTAACATGCTCTTTTCACTTTCAGAAACGTCAGTGGTTACAACTCCAGTAAATACCCCATGGCCTGACATTGAGGAAGTTCGAAAGCTGCCCTTTGACCCTTTCCCCCGTGACCCTAAGTTCAGGAAAGCCAGCCCTGTTTTCTCTGACAAGATGCCAAAGTGCTTAAAAGGTGCTTAAAATAAGCAAACACTTAACAAGCGCTACTCTTATATTTAAACATTTTAATCTGCCATTGTATATACAACATGGATGTTGATTTAATATTAACTTTAACACTCGTGAACATGTTCGATTTTTATATTTGTATCTGCAGATTTTAAGCAGGAAGGAGACAGCCAAACACCAGCCAAACGAAAGACCAAGTCAGTACGTCTGAGCAAGTTTGCTGCCCACAATGCCTATCATCACTGTGAACAGTGTCACCACTACTGCGAAGCAGGCCCTGCCACACAGGTGAGTTCAGTACACGGACTTACATAAAACATCTGAGGCACTCAGCTGATGCCTTACTGCCGGTTATAGATGCACATGCATATATCCTGACCTGTCAAAATAATTTGACACTTGAAAGCTTGTTACTCTTTGGGGGTCATGTCTATCTCATGGTGATCTCTCTGTGTTAATAATTCATGGATGTGTGTGTTGTAGCTGTCGGAGTGCACCTTTCATGCTTTTACCTTCTGCTCGTCCATGCTGGGGGAAGAGGTCCAGCTCCAGTTTGTTATTCCCAAAACCAAGGAGCAGCACTTTGTCTTCAGTCAGCAGGGAAGCCACCTGGAGAGCATGCGCCTGCCTCTGGTCTCCAGCAGGGTTAGTTTATAATTTCTTGTATATACGAATAAGCACACAGATGATTAAAGTGAGTAGGTTTTATCTCAGCGGAGTCACTGAGTTACTCTGTGTCTGTCTCTAGGATCCTGATCTGTTGAAGAGTCCAATCTTCACACCGACTACAGGACACCAAGAGCATGGCCTGCTCAACATTTTTCATGCCATGGAGGGAGCTGCTCATGTGCACATCCTGGTGGTTAAGCAATCTGAGATGCCCCACTACAGGAAGTACTGGCCCAACCACATCCTGCTCGTCCTGCCGGCTATGTTCAACAACGCTGGAGTTGGTGAGCAACTTACTGGCTTAGCTGACGTGACATATCTCAACTGTGTGCCGAAGTTTAATTTTTCTGATCCATGCTGTCCCTCCATGGATGCACCCTGGAAGGGTTTAGTATAACAACAAATTCGATTTAGTATAAACAACAAACTTGACACACGTGCTTCCATCTGTTTAAGGTGCTGCTCGATTCATGATCAAAGAGCTGTCATACCATAATCTGGAGCTGGAGAGAAACCGACTGGAGGAGCAAGGTGTCAAGAGGCAAGATGTATGGCCTTTCATCGTCATGATGGACGACTCCTGTGTGCTGTGGAACGTCCACCAGTCAGCAGGCGGCAGGTAGTAGTGTTTGTGATTTGTAAAGTTTGCAGAGAGACCTCTTTTAATGAGGTTTAAAGTATAGATATTATTTAATGAATGGGTAAAATCAAAATTTTTAAATTGTGTTGTCCCAAAAGCCATTCTCATGTTTGTGTACCCTGTCCTCCCTTTGCTTTTTCTCTCAGCGAGACATCAGATGGAAGTTCAGCCCTCACCAACATCTCTCTGAAGACGGTGTTGCAGCATATGGAAGCCACGCCAAAGATCTCCCTGTACGCAATGTGTGGTACTCGCAAATGGAACAGCAGCCTGACTCGCAAGTCTCCCAGCCACTCCTTCAGTCGGTGTCATCTCCACGACTTTGTCATGCTTAATGTGGACCTGACGCAGAACGTTCAATATGACCTTAATCGGTAAGTTAGTCGAAGATTGTGTCAGTCACTCGTACAGTGATGTGTGCGGTGTCTTGATGTTTGTGGTGTTTATTCTGTTCTTTGCAGATATAGCTGTGAGGAGGTGGACTTTAATCTAAGGGTGAACAGCAGTGGGCTGCTGCTGTGTCGCTTCGACTACTTCAGCCTGATGAAGAAACACATTCTAACCGGAGGAAACAAAGACTTCCTGGTCAAACCTAAACTCATGGTAGGTGTCTTGTTCATAGAACTTAAGCCCATTTCTGAGTGTGTTTTAGGAAAATGAATTTTGTCTTTTAACATAATGAAGCACCGTCTAACACTGAACTACTTTCGTCTCTCTGCAGGAAATAGAAAATCACGCTCCGATCAGCCCGTCCCAGTACGTTTGCGCCCCAGACAGCGAGCAGACCCTCCTAGATGCCCCGGCCCAGTTCCTGCTTGAAAGGTTCCTGCAGAGCTGCAGTCACAGACTGTTTCCAAAGGCTGTTCAAAACAGAAGCAACCCAGTTCTGTCCATCGACAGCTACCTCAACATCAGCCCAGAGGTAAGAGCTCCCAGGAGGTTGCAGTTGAAGGCAGGAGAGACAACAATTAGCATCATCCCTTCGACTTAAACCTACAGGAAGACTTAGCCATCAGGCTATTGTTAAAACCTCTACTGGGATAGAAGGCACATGCTGAAATTTTATGTCTGCGAACATACTGTTTGAGTGGAGTCACTGAAGTGTTAACTCTTACTAATGAAAGTGAAACCTGCTGACGGAGTTTGTTTCAAAGTTTGTTGAATTTTCTTAACCCACAAAGAAGCATGTTGCTTGATTTCGCCATCTGTTTTGCCTGACCTGCATCCACGCACATGTGAAAGCAATGAATGCTAACAGTGCATGTTTGTACTGTACATTTGTGCAGGTGACGTGTTAACAGCCCGCACAATCTGCACAGCTACATTATCTGCATACCTCAACACATTTCTCGTGTTTGTGTTTTCTCCTGTAATGGAAATAAATCATAATGCACAGTTGTGCACCACGCAACCGATAAATTTGCTTGCAAAGGTGCCCACAATAGCTCCCCACAGATTTCATAAGGATTATTTCTTGAATTCTAACCTAAGATATATGCAGTTTGTGTTTCCTTGCTTTGCTTGAGTGGGATTAGTAAAGTTTATCTTGTTTTATCTTTTGTCACAGATTACTGTGTGCTACATCAACTCTCGTCCACACTCCACCAACCTGAACCATCAGGGCCTGGTGTTCAGTGGCCTGCTGCTTTACCTCTGTGACTCCTTCGTTGTCTCTGGACTCCTCAAGAAATTCCGCTTCCTCAAAGGTGACCCATTAGTCCAGCTGTAGTTATAGTAACACTACTGCCTCTGTAGCCTTTTGTTATATCATCTGTTTCAAGTTGTCTTACACCACAGTGGTACATGTTCCTGTGTCTTTCTGACACATTCTTGTGATCACAATAACTCAGTAACACTGTATGATTTAAAACTGATCTACACTACCAAAGTTTTAACCCTGATCATGTCCACAGGTGCCACCCTTTGTGTGATCTGCCAGGACCGGAGTTCTCTGCGTCAGACCATCGTCCGACTAGAGTTGGAGGACGAGTGGCAGTTCCGCCTGCGCGACGAGTTTCAGACAGCCAACTGCAGTGAGGACCGGCCCCTC
Organism: Toxotes lorentzi; assembly: GCA_037833715.1. NCBI lineage: Eukaryota > Metazoa > Chordata > Actinopteri > Toxotidae > Toxotes > Toxotes lorentzi. Next base: position 14,809,519 of record JBBMJY010000006.1, read on the forward strand.
TACTTTCTGACTGGCCGCCATGTTTGAACCTTTGAGACTGTGCTCGGGTCTACTGCTCTGCTGCAGAAGTACAATCAGACATGAGGGTAGATTTGATTCCAAACCTGCCAGCAATTACTATTCTTGCCATCCCCACTGGAAGGTCAGAGAGGATATGCTGGAGCACAAGATCGGACGTTCCCCACGTGTGGATGCATGGCCACCTAATGTGGCTCTTCTTCATCTGTATTACCACAGTGCACTATGCCTGGCTCTGGAGAGGGTCAGTGCATGTTTTTAACTCTTGCTTGTAGCTGGGCTTGTCTCCACTCGAGCTTGTGTTCTACTGAAAAACACTTTGCTGTGGGAAAAAAAGCACAGCTGAAACTGAATTTTATTTGTTTTCGTTGTTGTATTTGGCTAAAACGGACACTCTCTGATCCATAATGTGACTATTTGAAGATTGTATGTGCGCATGGACTGTGATTGCAGTATGTCCCATCCTGGGCATACGTGTTTATCTCAGGGTTTTTAAGAGAGATCCAAGGGTGGTCGCTTAATGGGGTATTCACCGTGTATGTTTGTCATTAACGTATGCTGGCACCAAAGACATCCTCAGCTGCACCTGAAAGTAGCTCCCAAATGACTGTCACGTGAATTTATCCAAAGAATATATTCACAACTAAAGAAAAGTACAATTTGTGTCCTTTCAAGAATGCAGGACAGTAATGTTCTGTTATGGCTTGAAGATACAACGATGAAGCAAGTCTGTTCTCCAAAACAGGCCGAGATGACTTGCCACAGGGTTTTATTTAACTCATCTTCTAATGTGTAATGCCAATCAGACAGGGCAACATGGAAATATACTCTAAATGATTTTGCATTAACGCATTTACTGACTTAAATACTGGGTATTTCAAGCATAAGCACATTAAGTCGGTAAATGCAGGATAGTAAAGCAAGCCTCTTCATCGCCAAATATTCTGCTACTGACTGTGCCTGGGATTTCACCTCCTGTTGTAAAGTTATGGGTCTGATTGTACATCGATGATCTTGGCTATCATCCACACACCTTAAGATTGTTCTCCCCCGAAACAAAGGGTAATCAAAGAAAAAGGGTACACGCTGTCAAAAGCAGCTGACCGGGTCAATTTATATACTTGAAAGTCGAATGTTTTTATATATTTCTGCACAGGGTTGTCCAAAGAATATGCCTTAAGTGACGTTTCATACAGTCACTGCTCGAGTCACGCATTTTTCGGACCAATGAGAATGAAGAAACCATTTAACTGTGAGGAGAAGAAATATTTTGTCTGAGTGAAGCAAGATGAAAAAATTGGATTTCGGACTACTGTACTGTTTAAAGCTTTGTTTACATTATTAATATATTGTATCATCCCCTTAACCACTGAGGGTTACTGATGTTTTTTAGTCTTGTGTAACTTTTGCCAGTATATTTTGGTCATAATGTCTTTCTGCATTTTTTGTTATGTTGAAAAAGCAAGAAGAATCTACCTAGATGTGTCCTTAACCATATGTCTGTATCCCTTCCTGTTCTTGTGTTGGATTTTTGTTGAAAATGAAAATCAGGTCCACGAGGGATTCTTATTTATTTGACAAGCATTTTGGACTGATAATCATATTGAAGTGTAATATTTGATTGCATGCTGAGCTCGCTTAAACCAAGGGAGTGTGTCCTCTTCAAAACCATCCATGAAGGCTTTGCACAAGACCCAAACGAATGATTCTTAGATTTACTGAATGTCATTGGGGGTAGGAAATGTGAACTTGCACTACACAAGTTGCCAGCGGAAAATATATA